>JAOUZG010003378.1:275552-293451 GCA_026289955.1 Argiope argentata
TAGTGAATTCAACATTCCGAGATCCACAGTATCAAGAGTGTGCCGAGAGTATGAAATTTCAGGCATCCCATCCCATCATGGGCAGCGCAATGGGCGACCACCTGCACTTAACGACCAAGACCGCCGACGTCTATGTAGAATGACCAATGTTAATAGACACGCAATACTTCGTCACGCAACACTTCGTACGAGGGACGTGTCCGATGGGACTGTGCGGCGAAATTTGTCTTCCTTGGGCTATGACATCAGAGGACCGACTCGAGTGCCTTTACTGACAGCACGACATCGCCTGCAGCGACTCTCCTGGGCTCGTGAGCATATCGACTGGTCCCTAGACCAGTGGAAAACCGTGGCGTGGTCAGATGAGTCACACTTTCAGTTGTTACGAGCTGATGGTAGAGTTCGAGTGTGGCGCAGACCCCACGAAGCCATGGACCCAATCTGTCAGCAAGGCACTGTTCAAGCTGGGTGATGGCTGCATAATGGTGTGGGCTGTCTTTACATGGACTCGGTCCTCTGGTGCAACTGAACCGATCATTGATTGGAAATGGTTATGTTCAGCTGCTTGCAGATCACTTGCAGCCATTTATGGACTTCACGTACCCACACAACGATGGGATTTTTATGGATGACAATGCGCCATGTCACCTGGTCAGAACTGATCGCGATTGGTTTGAAGAACATTCCGACAATTCCAGTGCATGATCTGGCCACCTAGATCACCCGATATGAGTCCCATCGAGCATTTATGGGACATCATCGAAAGGTCCGTTTGTGCCCAAACTCCTGCACCATACACACTTTCACAATTATGGACGTCTATACAGACAGCATGGCTCAATATTCCTGCAGAGGACTTCCAACGACTTGCGGACTCCATGACACGTCGAGTTGTTGCACTTCGCCGGGCAAAAGGAGGACCGACACGATATTAAAAGTCATACCATGACTTTTGTCACTTCAGTGTATATATATATAAATGTTAATGTAATTTTCTTTCTACTAAAATTGCAACTTGAGTGCTAAAAAAACTAGAGTGCTAACAAGATTAAAAAACATAAAATGACACGAAAGTTATGGAGATTAAAAAAATTTGACATTTTTATAACTATAATGATTATTATTATAAAAACTTTATACACCTATAGTTTTTAACGCCCAGTTTTCAAACTTTATTTCAATTTCATTCCTGTTATATTGCAAATATCTGACAAATTAACAATTATTATATAGGTTCTGAATTTCTAATTTTATTTTACTAAGTTTCTAAATTTATAATTCTAAAATTTGATAAATATATAGTTTTTAGGGACAATTTTTAGAATATTATTTAATTATTTTGCACTATATTACAATCTGGGTGGATATTAAAGGATTTTTCTATATTTAGTTTAAATTATAGCTTCGCATAATATAATATTCAAACAAATTAAGTAGTTCTAAGGAAATGCTAAAAATTTAATAATTATTTTATTTCCATTTTTTAAAAATTTCAGATATTGATGGTAATTTGGACATTTTCTTGCCTTACATTTATATGAGGGAAAATAAACTTTATTTCCTTTTCCGTTGAAGACCATTTTATTCAAATTACATAAATTGTTATGTAATTATTCAATTTATTTAATGGTCCCTATAAAAGGAGTATTTTTCCCAACTGAAATATTCGACTATTTTAAGAAGGATTTTTTAAAAGCAAAACTGCTGTTTAAATTTATAATTTGCAAGGAATAAATATTATAATTTTATGCTGAATAATATAGAATCTTTGAAGTATAATATCTATGAAATATGATAGCAAATAAGTATTAAGGGAATGCGTTTGCTTTTAGTTTCATCATCAGCTTTTATCCTAATCTTTAAGATAATTAGATAAATTTATTTAACAGTAGACAAGTGCCTTTTAAAAATTTCTTTGCAATACTTGCATTGTAAAGTGGTTATGCAATATATCAATAAAAAAAACTTGTTGTAAGTATATGATGAAAATTTATTAAGAAAATACTATTATTCGAATATACAACACAAATCAAATAAATTATTTCAATTCAACAGTTTTTGAAATAAACAAAATATTCTCTCAGCAACTTTATCACACCACAACTTAAATACAATTTTAATCAATGATGGTAAGTTAAAAGATTAATAAATGGAAAAAAATAAGAATTAATAACCAATGTATGTAAAATTATTCACATAACCTAAGAGCATTTTATTTCTTTAAGTTTACACTTGCTTAGTTTTTCCATTCTATTTTATCACTACAAATTATTTTTCAATTATTATTGAATTATTTTTCAATTATTAGTATTTTTATTTACAAATTATTTTTTTGAAATAAAATTCCATTATTTATTGCTTTAAAATAATTTTTCAACAATTTTGTTATATTAGCAAGAGTTAGCTCTTTAAATCCTTGTCAAAAGAATATTTTTCTACTGTTTGGTTTATTCTATCATCTAGATTTATATATTTTTTGACTCTCTGTTTTCCCTTTAAATTTAATCTAACCCCTAATATAAAATAAACTTTCAAAAATGTTTCTAGCTTTCTTAAAGAAAATGTATCACTTTTACAGTGAGAAAAAAAGCGAATATTTCGAAGAAAAGGACCCTTAATTATCTGACTTAATCTTATCAATGCGAGAAACGTTCATTTTCTATAGCCCCTCTAGATGCACGCCTAGTTTTCTTGCCAAAGGTAATAAAATCCCAGTAAACCTACAATGTGAGCGCAAATGTCACCCTCTAATGAGTTAGCGGAAATGAGACTGAGCGCAAGTGACACAATCCCATGAGAAGCAAACCTAGTAATGGCAGAGTAAACAGTTAAGATTTTAATTTATTAAGGGTTATAATAGGATTGTTTAACTATAAGCAAGTGTAGAAGATACATCATTTTTAAGTTTCTGTACTTCAGTTTTTACACTTCATTAGTTTATCCGCTCATTTAGCATTGTCTTTTTTTAGATCATAAATTGTTTTTATCGAATGTAGTAATCAAAATAAGAATCCAAAAATCGGCAATAGTTCTTTATTTTCTCTTATTATTCATAAACGAATTTTATTTCTTTATTCATGAAATATAGAATTAAAATTACAACGAACACATAATTCGATATTTCATTATATCGTTCTTTATAATATTTCAATTAAAAAAATATCGAAGATCCTAAAAAAATAGAAGACATGAAGTTAAAAAATTTTCTTCAGAATTTTTCTTTGATTAGGGAAAAAAAGAAAGATTAATCTGAAGGATGTTTTGAATTTTTTTTTTATTAATGCATGATAATTTTCAAGATGAAATTTTTCACTTAAATAAAATTACTATAATCTACGAAAACTTTTCAAGCATCATATTCATTCAATTACTTTTTGGTTGAAAGGTTCGCAAATAAGATATTGACTTACCTAGCTCTAAATTTTGAAAAATTCTGTTTAAAATTTTCACAGTAATAAAATGTAATATTATTCTTGTACAATAACATCTTTTCATTTCGTGCACTCTATACCATATCCTCCGAACTAAATTTTTAAAATTCTCTTTTCAATACTTCATAAATTAAGGATTTCCTAGAACTTAATACAATCTTAACTAGTTCTTCCCATCCTTTCGGATTTGTTGTTGCATGAAAACAATTTCATTTGATGGTTGAGAATCGAATCTGGTTGTTGAATTGGAATTTTGCTTTTTCTGTGCGGTTTTGTGCTATAATGATTTTAAAAAGTATTGATGAACATTATTAATATCAATTTACAAGTCTAAATTAATATTCTGCTTTATTTTCTTATTTCATTTTTTCATATATTTTTCACATAGTTAATACACTTATTTAATAGTGATGACTCTTTGGAAAGAACGCAGTCATTCTGTTTACTTTCGGAATTATCGAACAAAACTGGATGAAATTTGGTATTGAGATGTGGTGATTGGCAACGGAAATTTTAGGTATCTCTGTTCAAGGATTTTTAAAATGTGACTTTAATAATTTATTAAAATTCTAAGATTTGCTTAAATTTTTTTAAAAAAAACTCAGATTTTATTCGTGCAAAGCAGCAATCTAATAAAAAAAGAGTTACTTTAATTGATTAGCAATATCAAGGAACATGCCGAAAAAGCGGTAATCATTTAGTATTAAAAGATTTGAACTTCAACGACTCAGAATTCAATAACACTTTCATCGAACTGGGAGAATTTTATATGTATTTCAGCTGATTTATTCTAAAAAATATGAATCTATATTCAGGCTTACAGTTATCATTTGAAAAAATATTGTTAGCACGATTTTTAACGTGGATTCTGCTCTATTCATAAGCAAAAAATGTATGCTTATTTAAAGAACGTTTTCATGGAAAATTTTGGCTTTAATATAGGATAGTCAGTTTCTGAGAAGCGAATACATTTCGTGTACTCTTCTGACGTATTACACAAATGATAATTAAATTGACATATGAAAATCGAATCATACATAATTCGTATGTGTCGAAAAGTAACAGTTAAAAAATGTTACTATTCCTCATTATTGAAATCTGATTTTGAATTAGCCAAATTCAAGAAAAGAACAATTGCAACAACAACAACAAAAATTAACCCGATACAAAGCAGTAAAAACGATATTAGGACGACGAGGCTTCAAGTATCAGCTAATAATAATGCCACATATTTGGATTAATAAAAACCTGCTTCAAAGTTGCAGAAATAGCTGAAATGGATCTGACTGTCAAAATACACACTTGAGAAAGCGGATGACACTCGAGAAAGAATTGGCTCTCTCTAAAGCAGCTTCGGTGATTCGTGGGATTTTGAATACGGTCACAAGATTCGCTTGTTTGGTTGTTTTTATATCACCTTATAAGTAAAAGTTTACTCCTAACAACAGCTATAGTTGGGGTTCATACATTTTGCGGTATAGTTTAAAAGCTAATACTAAAGCGTTTTTGATAATTAAAGCTAAACGAATACCTAATCAATGATTACGGAAAAAATTGAATACTGAAATACATTAAAGTTTAAAAAATGCATTATAAATGTGATTACATTAATTTACTTTGAGTAATTTTATCTCCCCTCTATTTGCAATTTTGGTTTCGTTTTCCATATATTTTATTAATGTTTACTTATCTCTGTTAATACGCCAATGAAAACTTTATTCAAAAAGTTTTTCAACTCTTCTTTTTGATCACAACAGATGTGGAGTTCAAACATATATTACCGAGATATTTATGTAGAGCATAATAATTTATTTCGTTTGAGAACAAAAGTTATGACTTAGAACAGAACTCAAGTTTAGACTGTATGTTTAAAAAACCGTGCAGTGAAAAAAGCAATTCTGATATTCTTTTTTTAAATTGATTCATTTCACTCAGATCAATTAATATAAATATTCAATATTAATTTGAATGTATATTATGTTATTATCAAGGAACATACAAGTCGAAGTGATGGAATTTATTGAAAGTGAAATGATTCTGCTGCAAATCTGAGTCCTTTCAGTTTCTTTTCACATTTAATAGCATGCATAAAAATAATAAAACTTGGAAATGGTTGTTCATAACAATAAATATTATTTGCTGGTACAGTGAAATTTAATGTTTTGTTTGCATTTTTTACAGTAAAGCGTTCAGTTGTGAAATTGCCCTATAAAATACTCATTAAAAATTGAAATGTTCCTTCTTGATTAGCTCACAGCTTAAAGTCTTATTCATCATCAAGGAATCGAAAAAAAAAATGTTTCAGCAGTTGATATCGTTAATGAGTAGAAATGATTCTTTGTAATTGCCGAATCGAGATTTAATAATCAATAGCTTAAATCTGCCAACAGCCAAATTGAGATGATATAAAGTAATAGTTAAAAATTGTGTAATTAAGTATTATTTAGAATTTTAACTAATTAGAGAGAAAACAAAAGAATTCGAAAATAGCTCAGAGGATAAAAAGGCAGGAATTAGGTTTACATATTATGTCTTTTTCCACACTGGTCTGTATGACCAGGGCCCGACTTAGCCTAGTTGGGGCCCCCTCTTCTTTACTACTTTAGTAATAAAGAACGTTCATTAGAGAAAGAAACGTAAAATAAAATTATTATTCTATTTGTGGGCCCTCACTTATGTGGGGGCTGGGGGCAACTGCCCTGTATGCCCCTGTCTTAGTCAGGCCCTGTGTAGGGCTAATATTTTCAAGAATTTGAATTTCAGATAATTTTTTTAAAGCTAATGTCTATGAAATTTAAAATCCTATTTTCTTATTTTTTATACTTATTTTATTTGAATTTAAAATAATCCCAGTTCTAGTTTTTTTACTTCCAAACTTACAAGTTGTTCGAATTTAGAAAAGCATATATATTCATTTTCGGGGAATTTACATTTGCTCCTACAGTAGAAATATTAGGTGGAATGGAATGCAAAATACCTATAAATAACATTTTATGGACATGTTCAATGCTTAAAAGCAACTTTTTTTTCTAGGTATTCCACTGAAAGCAGCATTTTATGCATAGGCATAAAACTTGCATCTCTAACATTTTGTATTCTAGTGCCGAACCTGCATATGACAAAATCGCAGAAAAAGGGCTTCCCGTTAATTTAACTATTGAAAAGTTGATATCTGGGAGATATCGTGTTGTGCGATTAGGTAACAGTAAAAATGTTACTAATGACTTCATCTTTGTATAGTATAGCAATTGGTTGATGAAAAATTAATTATTCACAACAATAATGTTTCTTTAGATGCTTCAGAGCAAATTGAATTTTACGTACCTTAAAAAGATTGTTTATGATGTATGAAAGAGTTGTGTAGAAAGGATACTACACACATTCCATAAATCAGAAGAAAATAAATACAAATCAAATCAATTTCATCTATAATTTTATTATTTCATATTAACTGATTTGTTTGCATAGTATTTGAATTGATTAAGTAATATACACTAAGAACAGAAGAATGGTTTTACAAGCTGTACAGAAAACACATTTACGATGTACATAAACCAACATTAAACTTTTATTTAAAGTAATATATTCAATTAACATAGAACAAAAACTCAATCATATTTCAACATTTATAAAGATAGATTTTTCCCCTTAAACTGTACAGTAACAAAGATTTTCATTAAATTTTATCACTTGGGAGTGGGCAATGGTTTCTTTTAAAAATGAACAACTAGAAATATTTAACTATTTCGACAAATCTTTAGTTTTATTGAATAAATTCTTAAAAAGAAGGAAATGTTCATCCATAATATATTAGCAATAGATTTTCAAACTTTACAGATAAAATCTTTCAATAATATAAATATTTTAAGCTGCGAAACAAAAAAATTATGAAAGAGAGATGACAAACTGGGTGAATATTTTCTAAAATAAAAGCTATGAACAACAAGAAAAAAGACACGCTCATCAACTATTGAATTTCCTACGTAAAATATCTGGCGGTCTTGCCGAGTATATTGACAGCCATAAATGTTGAAATTTAAAATGATTTTCTTCATTCTTTTTCCTTGAGAAATAGGCCAATGCTCTTTTAATCAGACAGAATAAGCCAATATCAAAAACTTTCGCTTTCACAAAATGCGAAAAATAGTTTTTTTTAAACATTAATACTAGCTGCATTCATTTTCGAAAGTGGAAAAATTAAGTTTTCATAGAATTTCTTTTTATATTCTTTAAAATTTGAAAGTTTTTAGTTTCTAGAATTTAAACAATTATGTTTCATGGCAACTATTTAATAAAAATATAAAAGTAATTTCCAAAATTAGGAGCTGGAAAAGCATTTCCTTAGTAAATTTTCATGCATACAAGAAAGTTCACTATCTTGGAAATAAAAATAAGTGCATATTCCAATTTTAAAGAATAATTTTTCTGCTTATGGCTCTTTCATGTTGAAATTATGCCCTTTTTTCTTCATTGCAGATCACCTTTAAAATTTAATTTATTTAGAAAACCACATGGATTGATTTTTTATCAATACAAGTCGTTTCATATAAAAATTTTGATCAAGGACCCAAAAAAATTAAAGGCAAAGAAATAAAAATCTTCTATAATTCTTGTAACTTTTTTTATTCTAGAGTATTAATTGTGAATCCAAAATATTGGAATTTTAAATTTCAAGATTTTAAGCAATAATATTTAGTGGTAGGAATTCTTTTAACAGATTTTTCAAAATGTAGTTGTTTGCTTAAAATATTTTTTCAGAAATATTTCTCTTCATTTTTAAACATATTTCTATAAATTAAGATATTCTGAATTATCTCCATTAATCCTAAATATTAATTTTATAGTTATTTGTGCAAAAATTCATGATAAAATTCCCCAGTTTATATTGAAAGAATTTATTTTCATTTGATAATAAAATAAGCTACTGATAAATATTGGAGTAGATGCATAATTAAAATAAATAAACAATTAAGGCGTAGATATTGGTGCCTTACTTTTTATTTTATTTATTTTTCCAATTTAAAGTAAAATATTTCATTTTATAAAAACCATTTGTTTTTGATTTTTGATTTATCCACAAAGAAATAACCTGCCTGTGAAACCCTTTTCCATATGCTCAACATAAATAGACAAAAAAACTGAAAAATATTCTTTTTAATATCTAAATTGGCAGCTATACAGCATTTTTATACTATTTAAGAATTATTAACTGCATAAAATTAACCAATACAAATTTACATTGTACTACAGTATTCATATTCTAGCTCGTTGCAAATGTCATTGTAACTAAAAATTCATCCTAAAATAATGCAATTTTTTTTAAAAAAAATTGAGATTGATTATAAACATCAAGAAAAACCAGCCAAGAAAAATATCTAATTAATAAATTTTATTAATAAGATTGATATATTGAATAGGAAATTTGGGCACTGAGATTATTTCAGTGAGTTGACGATATTAATCAAGTATCAGTGAAATCACAAAATATCCAGCCATTACATTTAGTGTCTGATATGGTTTTTTAAATATTTATTTAATAAAATAATTCCAAATGTAATTGAATTTTACTGATTTGTGTTGTTAAGTTTTAAAAGTTAACGAATATTTCATATAAATTTGTTGATCAATCGTTAAAAATATGAAAAAAATTGCATTAATCTATAAAAGAAATGCATTTCATACAAAATAGAATGTATTTCAACATTATATTTAAAAAAGAAATGTATAACAGTTATTTAGCTAGTGTCAAAATATTTTGTTATACTTCTTCATTAATACATACAGGTAAAATTTATGACTTTTGTTAAATTTAATAAACTTTGCCGAGTTAAAATTATTTTATTTGTCGTATTAATGTTTGATTCAGGTATTATTACCTATTATTCTTGTAATTTCAGAATACAAAAATTTGCTTTAGGAATCAAAATACTTTAATTAAATTTTAATGTAGTTAATAGATTTGACATCTACAGATTTTATAAATCTAATTTATGATGAACTTAGATTTTTGTGGGTGTGCGCATATGTTTGAAATTAATAACTATTAGAGACGAGCAGTAGAAAAATGTGCTGGGAAAAGTGTAAAGATTTCATCTGTAGTAGACGTTGCCTGGCTGTAATGATTAAAAAAATATTCTACATATCTCCCCTCTAACCTCTGTTTGACATTCTACCAAATCGACAGCCAGCTTACCTTAGCAGGAGATGAGAAAAAAAGCAATTGACCGCAGGCTAGTTTCACAATCAAACAATCATTCTATCGGAATAATGTCATCTCTTATTGCTCTCCGAATGCAGCTGCCTTTTAACAGTGGCGCCGTTTCAGCACCGAAACTGGGAATGGCTAGAATTTTCTGTTTCCCCAAGAATTTTTTTCAGTTTTCTCGGACTAACACTAAAACTAAGATTTCAGATCTGAATAGTTTGATTCGATGGTTCACAGTATTTATATCTATATTTTGAAAAGAGGATCAGAATAAGGCTAACATGCATATCAGCATTTCTCATACAAAATGCAACTGCGCTCACACTACACTATGTGTTTCTACCGTTGATAGAAATCGTAATTGCGCTTTTTGAGAAGTAGCAATGAAATGTCTAACGTATTTTCTCTAGACCAATGAGAAGAGAACAGTAAAGCTGGAATTGAAAATTCGAATAATTTTCTACATTTCTATAGTAGACTTAAAAAGTTCAACTCATTAGCTGCGTTATATAAATAACTGCAACTATTATGATGCGTATTTAAATAGGATGACCAGACAAGTAATGATTATGGTCCAAAAGTAAAAAGATTTTTTTTAAGATTGTAACTGTCAATTTAATATCACAAGTCTATAAAAATATTACTTTAAACATTTTTGAAATTTTAGGTATTGATTTTTATATAGTTATCAGTGTTGTTTATAAATAAGAAATCCGTTTGGTTCCTGTCACGCAATAATTTGCCACAAAACTATTTCATATTTTCATTGAACAAATTCGAATCAAAATAATTTTATTGTATCTGATTTATATACTTTACGTTTACATCGTATCTTCTCTCAAGATTTAAATATTTGTTGAATAATACAATTCCTTCTAGTACTGATTTTACTTTTTCTCGAATTTTTTTCCCTTTTTTTTTCCTTTGAAATTTCCTGGGATATTCTATATTAAGCCTCTAGCATTAGTCAATAGTCATGCTAAAATACCAACTTCAATTAGATTGCTTTTTTATTTCCTTCATGTATTGGTTAAATCTTTCATATATTGTTTATTGATTTCTCCGAAATTATCGGAATAATAGCTCATGTACGAGAAAATGAACTAAGCTCATTTTGCATCATAATATCTTGAATATACTAACATCTCTTTCATACTTGATTTCCAAGTTGAATCTCTTGGTTTTCAAGAAACCTAATTACTACTGATTTGAAAGTTTTTTGGAACTCTTCTTGCTATTTTCCCTTTTGAATGAAAAAATTTCATTTTTTCATGATTTCCCTGATGTTGAATCTCATTAATACATTTGTTTTCAGCCTAACTTTAGGTAAAACCTAGAGCCTTTTCACAACAGGTTTAGAAAAATTATCCTTCTTTTAATAATGATTTATCTAATAGCATTAAAAGGTTCAATTTTACATGAAACGAAGAAAATATAAACATTTTTAGATTAATCAGACATTTCCTTAATATATTTTTGATCCCGTGCTAAAATAACATTTTTTACAAAATGTTTTTTCTCTTAATATTACAAAGGGATTCAATTTACAAATAAAATATGGGAATCTCATTTGGCCGGTCTTTTGATCAATCAGAATACATATAGCTTTAAATCACCGACCATTGATATTTTGAATAAAAAATTTCATTACACGTTAACTTAAAAATGTTAAAGAACTGAATAATTAACAAAAACCAAATCACAGCTTCCCATTTGCAATCGCCCTGCTTTTAGAATTCTTTGTGATAAATCCGTCAAAAGTCTTCACTCGTCTGTTTGTATCATCAAAATAAGCTATTTGCATTTAAAGTTCCCTAAGACCGGGAACATTGCTGCAGTCCGTTTGGGTGGAGAGTTCTTCTCTTCTCTGTTTCGAAACCAAGAAAAAACATTTCCTCGTCAGTTTCGTACTTAAAGCAGACTTCCATTCCTTTGGAAATTGGGAATAAATCCTTAATTTGGATTGAGTATGAAGTTCAGACTCAGAGTTATCATCGGCCTCATTGTTATTTCCACATCAATACATTGTTTCTACTTCAACTAAATGCCTTTGACAATGTATATGGGGAAAAAACAGAGCCAGTAAATCTGATCCGGGAGGATGTCTGACAGATGGACTGTTGGGTTAAAATATTGTCTTTTCATTATTTCCCATTGCATACATAAAATGAGCTCCCATCATTTTAATTGTCTTCTGTAAAAGGAAATTGTTTGTGAGGCTTGTCTCGAGCTTCCGATTTTCCTCAACTAAGCAAAATAGGTTCTTCCCGCCCAATGTGAGATGTTTGTTATTCGTTTACTTTATAGATATTGCAAATAGAGCAGAAACCAGCCACAGAATCAACTTGTCCTCTGGAGGCCATTTATCGCTCCAAAGTAAATTCAAAGTAAAAGGTCCATCTTCTCAGAGCTCGGAATTATAGGCATGTATACAGTACTAAGTTAAAAAAGACAATGGGGGAAAACAGAAAAAAAAAATGACACAGAACTAAAAATGAATGATGAAGGAAGGAAGGGAGGACAGACATATCAAAGGACCATTGATCCGGTTTTAGCCTGTTTTCTCAAACTTTACTCTTATTTACTGTTTTCTTTATGATAGTATTATTCTTTCTAGGAAAGGATTTATGTATAACAAAACGTTATTTAAAATATATTTAATTAGTTCGTATAAATAATATTATGTTCCTTTTAAATATATACAATTCGTAATATTAGACCTGTGATTTGTGATAAATTTTATAGGATGGAATCAGTTAATTATTCTTTAAGAATTGGCATCTAAAGATTATAAGAAACTGTATTTATTTTTAATTCATTTTGTTCATTTTCATTCAAATTTTCTGCGATAAGAATGTTGATGAAATGGATCTCGGATCAATATTTATTCTATTTTTCTTTTGCTGTAAAAATGAAATTAATTTCTGCATGTTCAGCAGTTATTCTAAATGTATTTTTTTTCTTTTATTAATGCATTCTCGCATGCAGCAGATATTCAAAAGCTGCAATTCATATCCAAAAAGGACAATAAAAATGTCAAATCCATATTTTATATGGTATATTTGAAATGGATGCCCATTAAAACCCAGTGCCCATTAAAAAAATTCATATTAGGGATATATGATGATTGGAAAAATTTTAATAAGTTTGCAATGAAAAAATCATGAATAATTTTTTAAAAATTTATAGCAAAGGTTTCATTTTTTGATTATGTAAACAAAAGCCTTTTTTGTAAAGTAAAAATGTTGAAAATTTTAGAGAAAAAAATCCATTTTTTTTATTTAAAAAGTACATTTAAAATTTATTTATTAGTTAATTTCATTTAATAAAAAATTAAACAAGAATTACTTAAAAATTTAACAAATTGTGAAATCTGGTCATCCTATAGGCAACAACATTGTTCTAAACGTCTCCGTTGATAGTAGAAGACCTATGAAGTGAAACGGATCCTTCAATAGCTTGTGTGAAACGTTCTTTCTGTCTCTATTATTTGTGCTGCTCGAAAAAACAAAGTGCTACATTTTAGCCATATCTTTTCGATCTAACTAAAGAAAAATCTAAGCTTGAAATGAATTGTCTAAAGTACGTTTTTGTGAGTAATAATAGTTAAGTGCGAAGTAAAGAAAAGTATTTCTCTAGTTCTCTGATCGAACTTCTCAAGTTTATCCTCCTTTAGTTGAAATAAAAATGTGCAACTTTCAAATGATCAGAGATCAGTGATTTTCAACCTTTCTGAGTACTTATACCTCTGGAATAAAGAGTTCCACTATCTTTCCCGTACGTTATCATTTAATATCGCTTAAATAATAATGATTATTTTCATAAAAAGAGGCCTTTGACAGCAAATATGAAAGGGTTTTTTTTAAAAAATTAGATATCAGTAGCCTGATCACTCAAAGGTTGAAAAACACTGATTTGAAATGTTTGTGAAATTCACTGAGTAGATGCTTAACTCGAAGCCTTGGGTGCTCGCTAAATCGCCCTTACCTCTGAAGTCAGGATGCAAGTATATGAAATAAGAGTTATCAACTCCTTCACACTTATTGATAAAACACTCATTGGTAAATAAAAAAGAAAATCTAACAGTCTTTGAATTCCTGCCCAATCTGGCCTTTGGATAGATGGAAATTCAGTTTTTCATCGAAAAATTCGACTCGGTATTTAAGTAACAAAGGTGAGATCTTGAAGAAACCGGTTTCAATGGAAGACAAATGATATTGAAGATAAAAGAAAGAATAAAGGCAGACGTGGATTCATGCAATTATTTTGATGTTTTGAAATACGATTACATTCAACGGAATTTGGTTTGCCAAATTGATTTGTGCGTTTTTGAGAGATTAAAAACAATGAGCAGAGTCAACAACTCTATAGTTCTCTACTAAATCGGAATAATTTGAAATTCTTAAAGTGGAATCGATTTTTTTCCGATTAACAGTAAAACAACATAACACCCAATATAGTTTCAAAAGATCGTCCCGTTTCTTTAGGACTAATAAATGATCGTTTTATCGATGCTCCTGATAACACATCAATCGAATTGACCTCAGACAGGTGATATATTAATAGAATATGTATGAAAAAGAGTGCACTTTGATGGTCAATGAAATCAAATCACTGTCGAATCAATAGACACTCAATAGTATTTGGGGCATATTAAAAGTGTCAACAATTCTAAAAGCAATTTGATTGGAAAGCTATATCATTCAGCTCTATTCAAGTAGAAGTCGATGATGTCTCGATATACTCATTCCTTTCTCAAAAGAATTTCATTTTTGTATCCACATTCTTTTATGTTTTGATAGAGAAGAGAAAGGGCATTTTCTTTAATAAGATTCTTCTTTGAAACTTAATATTACACAACGAGATTCATTTATAAATATTAGGTAGAACGCATAGTTTACAAAATGAATGCGTATAAATACATGTCAACAAACTAAATTTTCACATAAAAATACAGCTATAAAAATAACTCACAGGTTTGAACTTCATAAGCATGTATGAGAAATCATGTATTCGTAAATTACTTGATTTTTCATGGTATATTTGGAATAAGCAATCTGTTCTGATTCTAGTTGCTTACTGATAACTAACAGACGTACATTTTCTTTTGCTAAGATTCAGAGGTGACCGTCGGTAAGGATACAATAATAAACAAATAAGCTCTTTATGGTAGCACTAGAAGATACGTTTTTTTTTTATTTGTGATTGTTGATTGCATCTGCGGATAAAATTTATTTGCACATCTAGATCTCGTGCAGATTGTGTTATCGAGACATTATCGACCTATCGTTCCACCAATTTTCTTGACAGTCATTCAGAAGACATTTTAGCGTTAATCTATCGTTAAATAATTTAAAACTGGATAGGAATCTTGAAATGATTCAGCCAGCAAATGGCAAGAATAAAAAAAATTTATAGTCTAAAGTGCTTATATGTAAGGCACCTAAAGTGTAAAGCGAACTGTGCATAACATTTTTTTAATGGAATATACCTTTCTTGTTTTCGACTCTCATTTAATCCTCAGATAAAATAAAATCGTACTTTTAGTTCAATAAAACTCGCTGGCTCGAAAAGTCATTCAAATAATAATGCAATGCACCATAATACACATTTAGGCACAAAAGCTGCTCGACATCTCACGTGTGCGAGTGAAGAAATAAATTCCATCCTACGTAGTTCCGCGTCAAATCGGAAATTTTTGCTTTGGAGTTGGCGTACGAAGGAATGGGCTGCTTCTAAACAGGGTGAATCCTCCCTGAGGTTGAGCGAAAGAATCTTCTCAGCAACAGAACAGGCGAAAGAACAGAAATCAAAAAGATAGAAATGCAACCGCATTTTGCTCCCAATGACGCTTGCTGAGAAAGAGTTGTTAAACACCCTGTTCTTCTCAGGTAATGGCAGTACTCAGGAAAAGGTGACATCTCGGGCCGTGGAAAAAATCACAAGATGGTATTAAATACTTGCATGTTCCTTGTTATGTTCTCATCCTGAAAAAAAAGTTATTTGCGAAAAATATCAACGAGCCAGTTACAAAGAACGACAAGCAAAAACAATCAAATGTTAAATTTGCGTCATGAAAATCAATCCAAAATAAAAAGAAATACGTTGTAGTTAAAGAGAAGTTCATATATTGCCTCTAATAGTAAATAAATTATGTATACTAAAAACTTGATTCGGCATTTCCCTTCATTTTCTGGTGTTCCGTTTTTTCATGACAAACTTAAGGAAGACATGAACGAGTTAACCCAGTCTACGTAGGAACTGCTCGGCAATGGAAGAGTTATAATAAAAATAGTGATCCGCTTTCTTATTCGCAAGCTCTGCGTAAAAATACTGTTTTCAGATAGTCCATGATTTTAAAAAGAAGCTGCTTTAGAAGAAGATGATGCAATATTCAAAAATTCACACAAAAAAAGCTAAAATAATTAACAAAAAAAGCTAATACAATTTTTTATACTTATGCATTTTTTTAATTTTGAGTTTATTCCTATGAATTTTAAACTCTTAAAATCCAAGTATCCTGTGTTTAATTATACATATGCGAAGTAAAGTTTAAAAAACGCTTATGCAACTTCAAAGGGTAGATGACAAGACGAATTAAGAATAAGAAATTATATCGATTTCTTATAGCGTGTCCCTTAATGAAAATACGGTTATGAATCTAGAGGTGGTTTTATTTCCTTTGATTGATAGAGTAATAGGATAATTCTTCATATGAATTGGTTAACGAATATCCTGTCATGAATTATTGCAAGCAGAATCACTTCAATTGCATAGGCAGATGGTGCTAGTATCAATAGAGGATTTCTTATGAAATTTTTATATGTATATTAAATTTTAAGCTTTCTCTAAGATTGAATATAAACTGTTTATATTTCAATTAATGATAGAAGAAATGTTTTTGTATTAGTTACACATTTGAGTGATAATATTTCCCTGTATTTATTCACAATTAAAGTAATTTAACATGAAGTTATTTACCATTTAACTTAGCTAAAAGTTCTAGCCAATGAAAGATTTTCAAGAACTGCTAATTTCTCCTTTTATATTTTCCTTCCCCATGGATAATATTTTAATTAAGATGGGTAATATTACACCCATACGTGATGTTTATTTTTCTCGGCATTTCATGAATAATATTTTTGAAAACTGAGATTGAATCAAAAAGAAAATAATAGACGAAGGATACTAGCATTTTAAATAAGAGTTTATAATTTTTTTTTGTTCTATTGCACATTGTCGATGAAAGGAAATATAAATTCACCAGCACAGTATTGATGCATTTCTTAGGCTGCTTAATTGTTCTTTTATTTTATCATCTTCTGTGGGTAATATTGCAATTACACGTGACATTTGTTGTTTGTGAACTTCGCATAAATATTATTTTCGAGGTACAAGATTAAATTAAGAAGAAATTAATAAACGAAGATTGCTATAATTTTGAACAAAGATTTAAAAAGTGTCACACTTTTTCCGAATCGACAGTAAATGAAATATTTTATGGAATACTTACTCTTTGGCATGAATCTAGAAATTCATCGATTGTAACAACACCATCTTTGTTGATATCTAATTTCTGAAAAATAAGCAGTATTAAACAAATGGAGCGCAGAATTACATATATTATTAAATATATAGTTTTTCTTAGCTATTAGTCGCTAGGCATCTCTCTCTCTCTCTCTCTCTCTATCTATCTATCTATCTATCTATATATATATATACATACATATTATATATATATATATATATATATATATATATATATATATATATATAACACCAAAGATAAAAGCAATTTTATAAGTCTAAACCGAATTATAAAAAATACATTATGAATTGTGATTAAATCAAAAAGATACAGAAATGTATTTAGAGAGCTCATATGCTGCTTTAGAGCGGCACCTCTCTACACGGCTACTTCTTTGTGTTGTCAAGGAAGATGTATATACATATATGGTGCTTAAAATCTGTCGACGACGGGTATGTTCATGGCTTCTTATTTTTCTATTGCTAATATTTGATAAATTATTATTGTGTATAATTTATTTATTTTTTTATTTCTTTTTTCTAGAATTTTATTATTGTGAGTTTTTTTTTATAACTGTCATTTGTTTGTATATTCTTAAAATATGATGCATCTCTTATACTTTAGGGTGTGGAATTTTTCGGTTTTACTTTAGGTTTTTTTCCTATTTTTACAATAGTTTTTTTTCTCATTTTTATACTTCTGTTTTGATTCATCTCTCTTTCTCTCTTATATATA
>JAOUZG010003378.1:293851-314510 GCA_026289955.1 Argiope argentata
TTATAACTAGAATAATGATATTTTAAACTCCTAATTTTAATCCTAATTAATTTCCCGTAACAGTTAATGATAGTATAATTTTTTCTTAGGTGCACCTAAGAAAAAAATTTAACTGCCATTTCTTTTATTCTGTTATTTATTTTCTCTTTTAATTGCTTAAACAATAGTTAGCATCTAGTTATAATGGAATATCCTGCAATAATAAAACCGTTAAGAAATTAGAAAAAATTATTAGATTTTTTTTCATATCATTTGAAAAATGATGAATAATTAATTGCTTTAAATTAATTGCCTTATTAATGAAATATAAATTTGACGTTAAATTTTTCTTTAAACGAACATTTAATCAATGTGCAATTATTTATATATAATATTTCAATTACGTTGAGGTTTTTTACTAGAACTGTTTTTTTTTTTTTTTGATGTAGCATTAAATGAAAACCGAAATCTTTTTTTAATCCTTCCATTGATTTTTCATTTTACTTTATTTGCTATTATTGTAATTCATTTATAATTTTTAAACTACATTTGAAAGTACTAAAAATAATGTTTTTGATGAATCAAGCATATAGCAATAATTTCTTCAACCATTATTGATCCTAATTTCTTAAGGGTTTTGTCGGTGGAAAATAAAAGTTTGAATCCTCTTTCGAACGAATTAAGATAACCGAAAAGCATAAACTCAGGTATTTTAACTAAAGCAATATTTATATTATCGTTGATTTAAATCCCCCAAAATTATGTAATGTAAATTTCATCAATAATGTTGTTGCTGTATGAAGAAAACATTATTTAATGAAAAATTCCTAACATAAGGCAGAAATTAAAATGACAAACACATAATGATTAGTTTTGTATTTGAAATAGGTTTTTATCAATGATAATAAAAGAAAAATGTTTCTGGAGTTTTTAAGTAAAAATTACATATAGGTTAATTTAGAAATTAAAAATTTTATTATGAAACATGAGATTGGATTTGAAGCATTGATTCGATTCTGAAGCATTAGATTTGATTTTTTCAAATTTTAGGAGGTTTCCGACTAGCAATTGTTGATGCGACAGGAATATATTTCTGCATTACTGATTTAAGAAATTGCTAATTACAAAATCAAATAAGAAATTTTTTCTGGATTGTATTCTAAAGCTTTGTAAACTCTGTTTTTCTGAAGTAATTTCAGAATGAACGAGAATGTCTTAAAATCAATAAACTATAGAGGAGACAGAAAAAAATAAGACTGCACTTCCTTTGAAGTAATCTTATCTTGTTTTCAAATGTTAGAAATGAGTTCAACCATCGCGCGCTTTGTGTTACAGTGATGTAGAGGAGTAAACGTATGTGTGGGGGATTAGTGAAAAACATTAATTGTTACTTCAAAGTTTACAGATTAACTCAAACTTTAATACTCGCACTGACTCAGAATCTTTGACTGTCCGCCCCCAAGAAAAAGCTGAATACATGAATTTAAACAACATATCGAAAATAATAGAATTTTGTCTCTTTTTTAACCTACATTCTTCAAACGCACTGGGAAATTCAGTTCAGAAATTGAATCTATAAAACAATGCATTTTATAGACTGGATTAATAGAGATGATATAGAATTGCTTCTCACTTGAAATACTCTTTCAACATGATCTCTTGTTGTATGATCTTCAATCATAGGCTCAACAGCTTTTCCCATAAGTTCGTAGATTGATTGCACGATTTTGGACAGCTCATCTTTCGTGATGTAACCATCTCCATTGATGTCATACAAGCTGAAAGCCCAGCGGAGTTTTTCTTGTAGGGATCCTCTTGCCAAGACGGAAAGGCCGATAACAAAATCCTATTTTAAATAAAGACCTAGAATCAGTATTTCAAACAAACCTTTTTCATTCAATTTTCTTAATGGGGTCGATTCAGCATCATATAACAATCGCCAAAAAACTCGCACCAAATTGAAATTTGATATATTGGAATTGGATTTTTTGATGTAGAATTTCGCAAGTATGACGTTGAATTTGTGTTATCTTTCATTTAAATAAGAAATATTAATTTCTATTTTATTTTATGATTAAGATAGCTTACTCCTTTACATGTTGATAAAACAGTTGATATAATTTTTGTCCGTTTGCATAATTGGAATTTATTATATTAACGTTTTGTAAAATAATGACAATTTTTACTTAAATTATTAGATTACTTTTAGAAATTAGTTTTTTATTATGATTATTAGTTCATTATTTATAAAAAATCCACCTGTTTTTAAAATTTTTTTTTAATTCAGTGCCATTTAGTAGCTTAACCAGGTCATGAGAGGACTGAGTGCTTATGGAAATAAATTGAATTTTCTATCTCATATGCTTCTAAAATAATTTTGCAAAACAATTTGTCTCGTTGATATTCATGGTTAAATAACAATAAATTGAAATCGTAAATTGTTTTCAGTAGAGTCCATTTTAGGTGTATTAACGTATTTTTTTTATAAAAGAAAAAATATGTAAACAAATTTTCTACGAATTTTGAAAACTATTTCTTAGCCAAATATTAACATTTAAAAAAGGTAGAAGTGAAGTGTATGAATCCATTATATAATTTTAAAAATTCAGCCATACAATGTCGTATTATAGTATAATATATTAATCCATAACCAAATATTAAATTGCGCAATAAATTCAAAATAACAGACTCTGAAGAGAAAGAAAAAAATTCTACAACTGTCAGTATGTCTAAAAACATTAAAAAACATTAAAAGTGTATTCGTACATCTCAAAAATGGGATTCGATTTCTTTTATGATAATTTTCTATCCACTCTTCGCAGCTGGTTCCGATCTCAATAGGATCCTCTCAAACAGATCATACGAAATTCGGAACGCGCAGAGTTATTGTTATCTAGGGAAATATTTCCAATATTATTCCGACTATTAACTAAAAATAATAAACTAATAAATATGAAATTTATGAAATTTATTAAGTATTAATAAACTAAGAATTAAGAAGTCTAAAAAGGCATCTGTAGGGATGCTTCTAATCATTGGATCTCTGAAATCTGTGGGAAAGAAATGAATGAATTTCTGCCGAATACGACATTTAGAGATTTTTCAAGAATAGAGAGTTGAGCTTTTTTCTTTTTACTTGACGAGGAAAAATGATCGGTCAATTCATTTCAAAATGTCCTTATACGCATTTAAGACTTGATTCATAACTTCATACCTGGTATAGACATCTAAAAAATTTGGATTTAACTGCAATTTCTTTTTAAATATTCGCGTGGAAGACAAACTGCCTGTGAAGAATTTTATTTTGTCCCCTATCTCAAGGTTCTTTCTGCTTAAAAATCAATAGTTTGATTTGGAGAACTTTTGAGCTTGCATACACATTCCAGGGGCCCATATTGTCTCCAGCTTCAAGGGGCCCGCCTGCCATCAGGTACACTGGCAACCAGCCCAATCCCTCCTTGATTGTAGATTAAATTTTATTCTGGTGTTTAAAGCAACAATTCCTGCACTAAAATTTCAACAATCTTTAGAGTGAATTTTGTTTTGAGTCATTTAAAGTTTCACCAATAAAAAAGTAATTTTATAAAAATATTTGATTTTAAATGTTTAGATATATTGGAATAAGTAGTTAGGATCGAAGAAACGATATTATATAGTTATTCCAGTAGAAATTCTCGAAGTTAACATTTTTTTCTTCCAAAAATTTTAGATTCTAGGGACCATGCATGTATGTTATGTGCTCGGCTATTATTTTCATCTACTGAAGAAATATAACAATTAATGGTATGCATCCTCTATTAATCCATTTTGTAAAACATTGCGGAAAATTGCGGCTTATCAAGTAATGCTACCTTGCAGAAAAGAGAACATTTTCTGTCTTTTGCACATTTTTATTGCCCTAATTTTGAAACAAGGTCTAAATAATACAGATATGCTTTTTTGTTTATTAAGACGAAATACAAAGTTATCTTAGAATTCGAAATGCGGGTCCCATATCTCATCCGCGCATACCCACAGGATAGAAACTCACATTTAGTGTGCATTTTCAGTACAAATAAACCTTTTAAAAAAAAACGGAATCTAGAAAACTGGCCAATCGCATGTTTACTCCAATGAAAACCTCTGTGCTGCTATTGAGTTGTTCAACGCACAATAAGAAGGAGAATACAGTTTCTTTAAAAGACCTTCAGGATAGAATATTTCCTTTCGGCATTATAGAGAAAATGCAAGCCAACATTACCCACTGATGATTGGAGACTTAGAAATAGTTGAGCATTAGCAAATAATAATAACTCTGTACTGCTGAAAATGGCATTTTCTTTTGTCTTAAAATTCACTAGCTTATTTATTTTCTACCAGGAGCTCAATTATTATATAGCAGAAAAGATTGGCACAACATGTACACTTATTGGAAAAATATTTATAATTTTTAATGTATATGCGATATCTTGATTATAACTGCTTTTTTATATAAATGGTTCTGGTGATTGGGCACATTGCAACAATTAAAATAATAACATTTAAAATTGTTTTCTCTTTTTTATCCTTTTATTACTTGCAGTACAATAGACATTTGGGGGTACAATCACTCAGCTGAGTGATTCAAGTGGTTTGCAGCGAAGTTGAATAATTTTTCTATAAACTAAGGAACTACATCTAAACAGCAGTGAAGCAAAGAAATGACAAACCATTTCCTATCGCATACATGTTGCAAATTAAGGATTGAACCCATGAGCCTCTATCAAAGTTGGGGAATATTTAAGCTTCACGGCCGAAAAGTACCTGGCTTGAAACCTAAATCCCTCCGAGGAGTCGCGGATTTTGATCGCGTGAGGCGAAGTGATTCTGAGACCCCTTTCGAGAGAAATTGTGTCTTTAGATGTGGATCTTCTAAAGGAAAATCATATTTTGAAACTCAAACATTTTTCTTTATAAACTAACATAAATGTAGTACATATATATGGCAATTAAAATAGTTTCGGCTCATTAAAACCTAATTTTTTCATTAACTCTAACAAGTTTTGTTGTCAACTGTGAACTGTTGGGGTAAAATATTCCTGCTTTATATTCCTTTCGAACTGGAATAAATAGTATCAATATTCTTTATCCCACGGACTGAATGGCAGAGTTCATTCAACAGCATATTTGCATGTTAATTTTTTAGTGAAAATGTGTATTAAAAGAGTGAAATTACTATTGTTATCTTACTTTAATTA
Organism: Argiope argentata; assembly: GCA_026289955.1. Lineage (NCBI taxonomy): Eukaryota > Metazoa > Arthropoda > Arachnida > Araneae > Araneidae > Argiope > Argiope argentata. The sequence continues at coordinate 299,047 of JAOUZG010003378.1, forward strand.
GTTAATACTTAAGTTGAAAATTAAATGATTACATTTATTATTCAAAATTTTGCTCCTTTTTTTTTACATCGCATAGAAAGTAAAGAAATCTATTCACTTTCAAACACTGATAAAACTTAAATCATGAAACAAATTTAAAAATAAAACAGTGCTTATTTTCATAAAGATTCATACTTGTAGCAATATAGAAATACTGAAATTATTACTTTAACATTTGATTAATCTACCAACATGGTTATGCAAGAACTACAACTGGCATTTCAAAAGTATTAAAAATAAAATAGAACATTTAAAGTTGATTGTCATTATATTTACCAGCGGAAACTAGAACTAACATGTTATTCTGACTGCAATTTCAGCACTGCATAATTTAGAATATATTTGCACTTTTCAATATTTAGAAATATATTTCGAGAGTTGGAAATTTCAGATAAGCAAAGAAATCTTTCACTTGCAAAATTTTAAATAATATAATTGAAGAACATAACATTTCATGCCAATTTAAGGGTATTATTATCTTATTAATAATTAATTCTTCTTTAGTTATTAAAGTAATAACTGATTTTTTAATTATCGTTTTTAAAAGATCTACTTGAATTTAATTTATTACAAAGAGTTAATGCGGAACAAATATGAGATTAATGAATGACTATTTTTATTCCAAAACCATGGTCATTGTTTTAATGTCCGTTTCAAAACAGCAACAATTTATTACTTCTAGATTGAATACTGTTATTACATTCAAAGTACCGGCGTCCTGGCACAGAGGTAGAGCGTCATCCTCATTAATCGGGCGTCCCGGGTTTGAGACCCAGTTAGGGCAGGGTTGTTCTTCGATGTTCTATCTGTGAGGCTTGTGAATGTGCCCCCTTGTGAATAGGGGCTGTGCAAGCGAATGTGATGAGTATGAAGCTTATCGCACTCGTGGCGCTAGTTGGTGCTACTTCAATCAAGAGAAGCTTATTTCGGCTGAAATTCACTGATGCATCAGCGAGCTTGTCCATGGTAAGTGCCATTCGTTAAAACAACAATCAAAATTGCTATCACTTATCTCGCCACAAATAGAAGACTACTTTGAAATCCGACTCAAGCAGAATTTATATTTTTTGTCATAAGTTTCACGACAGTCAAACAGAATAAATGCTCTTTTTTATTTATCGTAATAATTGAAATCTCTAAAAACAAGGTCATCTCAATATAAAAAGAAATTTCTTAAGTTTCATTGATTATTTGGCAGAATTTAACAGCTTTCTAAAATTGCCTTTGGAGCAATTAAGGAATTCAGGGAGTGGAAATGTCAATTATTTATATCACAAAATATGTGACGAATTCATAAGTTTTAATGGGTAATGAAATTAAGAAACATCTAATAGCTTAACTTGAAGAAGCAGTTTACTATTTGATAATTGTTGAGGATAGATACCACATAGAACATTCTAGTATTTTAAGATTTGTTAATAAAAATGGGGACAAAAAAAGGTTTTTCGGCTTTATTAATATTCAAAACCATAATTCTGACTATTTAGAAAGAGTAATTTTTGAGTTTTAAAAAGATTTGTCTATAATATTAAAAATTGTAGGGGCCAAGCCAAACCTACGATAGCGTGACAAATGTGATAGGGAAATACAGTGGACTGCAAGCAAGACTAAAACAGCATATAAATAAAATCGTCTTTGTACCTTGCGCAAGTCACACATTAAATTTAATAGATAATTGGACCACAGAATCATGTTCTGGCGCATTAAATTATTTTGATTTTATTCAGAGTTTATATGTATATTTCACGGCATCTACTCGACGAAATAGTAGCAATATTAGTTGATGTATTTTTATTTTCTTTTTCGTTATTATTTTCATGTTTATTTATTATTTTTTTAAGAAATTTATTTGAAACAACTATGTACCAGTTGTAGACTGGTGAGCAACCCTACCACTCCGAAAAAAATGTGATGTATGTATAGCTGCCAACTTGTACGATTTATAAGCCCTACTTTTGAATAGAAATAGTTTAGATTGATGATCGTCAATTAAATAACTGAACTATTTTCCTTAAAATGTGCTTTTAAAGCATTTACAGAAAAACTAAAAGTTGGGAGTCAAAAGGCGCATATCTGCAAAATGAATCAAGACTGACATAATATTAGGATTAATGTCTACGAAATAAAAAAGCTTCGCATCAGAAAATTCTGCTTTTAAAAATATATTAACCATATTAAAAGTTTACGTGGATGTCATAGATGATATTGTGCTCTGTCTTATCAATTCTAATGGTAAGATAGAATATTAAAGCAAAAGTTTATATAGAGCTCATATATATACAACACTTGAGTGGTCAAGATATGCAGTGGGAAAAAAGCTGAGCACAGAAGAAAATAGTGTATCACTTCTGGACATTTATTGCTCTATCTCATTAGCTCTAGACCGACACATGGGGAAATGAGAACTTTTGAAACAATTTGTACGTCTTTCAATATTTCCTCATTGAAGGAAACATGACCTTGAAAATGTTCGAATTAACAAGAAAGAAATTGTTTTCAGTGATCGGAATTATTCTTTATAGCTGTAATGTCGCAGATGATCTTATTAATGCACGGTATTGAAAGGTATCTTCAAATTCTTGTTCGATATTCTAAATGTCGAATAATATCATGAGGATATTCTAACAAGGCTTTTGGGCATTTTGCGGAAACAGGAATTGTAGAAATGTAGAATTATAGAAAAATCAATATGCACTACATTTGCAGAACCGCTAGTTAGAATGGTCTTGTATTCATGGGATGCAAGAGTTATATTACCCTGATTACGTTCACCAGTATGCAAGTTCGCCAGTTTGGAAAATTTCATGCTACTAGAAGGGGTAATTAGCGTGAAAAGAGTGCACGAATGTTAAAATTTGAAGTGACCGTTCTACACTAAGATGCATCTCTGTCAATCACATTAAAAAACTGGAACCTATGCTAATAGTGTGACACAATCGACTGTAACTCATGAGCTTCAAAGGAAAGATTCAGCAAATGCAAATACAAATGCAAAAAAAAAGTTGCAGCAGATCGTGTATAGTGCAGTTCATACATTGGTTCTTGTGGCAAAGTGAAGCACATTATGATTTTCTGATGATTTTGCTTCATTCACCATTCGCAATCACCATCTAAGGGAGAATTAAATCATCGGGCATCAGCCACAATGTTCAGAGAATTCTTGGCCATGATACTAAACCTAATAGGATAGTGTTTTATGCCACAGCAGCTTGACGGACAAATATGCTTGTGTTCTGACAGTATAACGAGCATAAAGTGGATGAGTCGGTGAAGGATTTCGGTGTAGGGTGCTCTTACCGATATCTATTGCTTTATGTGGTTCTGAGAGATGTGAATGAGATCTTTCAAGTCAGTGGATTGAACTTATATTTTACGCATACTCATGTTTTAGTCAGTTTGCCTCACAAATCTCGGAAATGTAATTCGGATATCTTTAAAAAAAAAAAAAAAGATCAGTAGTATCATTGTGAAGCGTTGCTTCTTACGTGTGAAGGAAATTTGTCAATACCTCCATCACTATGCGGGACGTTCCTTAAAGTTTGTAATCTCAGCATTAAGCCTTTATTATAATAAGTATAACTATATAGGTGAGAAACTGTTAATTCTGTTATATTTGTGTGTTTACATTCACTAAGAATTGTAGAGGGTGCTTGATACTTCTATATGTAATTTTCCTCTTCGATCTATCAGATTATTAAGAAATTTGTTTGGTTTGAATTTATTAACACCTCCTCACGATCTTATCATCTTTTTTTAATCAGCTTCTACAATTAAAGTATTTACAATGCTTAATTTATTTTTTAATTCGTATTTGGCGATGCGAATTGGGCTTCAAACTGATTGCAATACCCTTTTTTTAAAAAAAATAATAAATTGCATAAATTTAGCTCTTTATTTCGTAAAATGTAATAAATTAAAAATAATAATGTTTTCTGTAATATTTAAATTAGAATTTCTCACTTATCCGTTGAAAACGAAATTTAAAAGCATTCCTTTATTGATTGCATCTAAGATCAGTTTCAGTAATGCATAAATTTACCAAGCAGCCAATCTGTGAGTTATACAAATAGTATGTTGGATATTCCCAAAAGGTTGAAACGCGTCTTATCGATTGGAGATAAGTTGGTATAGTAAATTGAAAATAAGGTAAGAAATTAGTTTATGTTAATGAAATAGTCCCTTTATTAATTTGCAAAAAGTTATGCTACAAATTTTTGTACTATGTTCCTTAACAAAACTAATTAAATTTATCTTTTTTTTTCTGCAACATCATCACTATATAGAACTGATTATTTGTGCCTTTAAAATTGCCTGAGAAATTCCTTGAAGAATTATGCTTGATAAAAAATTATGTAAACTAGGTATTAAATTAGAAATATTAATTTATACGGGGCTGGAAACAAGCGCAATTACACATAAGAAAAAAATTTGTAAAATTTCCTAGATTCACATTGTATTTTCCATATTTTCAATTTCTCTATACTTGAATATTGGTAAAGTCCATTTATTTAAATGAAAGAAACACATATTCACATTTAGATTTAAAATCCTTAGAAATTGGTCAGTTTTTATAAAATCAATCGTGTACATATTTTTTGAGCTTACTCACAAGTTTATTATGATTAATTTGTTAGAAAAGCGACCCATTCTGAAGCTGCTTGAGGGATGTATTAGGTTATGTTTCTCCGTGATAAGATAGTGAGAAGGAATCTTTAAGGCCTAAAGATAATTGTTGCTCAAATAATTGCACAAATAATTCCTGTAACTTCGGAATAATCTCCTGTTTTCCGAATGCATGATTATTTTTCCTGTTTCTATTAATGCCAGTAGAACACGTACCATAATGGAAAGTAATTTTCTTATGAAAATATATAAACTATTCTGTAAATTTTTCTTTTCTACACTTGAGCTTTTCTTTGCCAAGAAAGACTTAATTTCGATTGCAATCGGCACAAGTTTAATGTTTGAAACTTTTCAAATTCAGATAGGAAAATTTTATTCTTTTTCTACAATAAGTGCGATGGTTTATTGTGAGTTTTTGAAGAAACTACCCCTTCATTTCAAGTTTCTTTTTATTTTATTGAATTAACAGCGCACTTTGAATCTTCTAGTTTTGGCCACTTCGAAGTTTTCCTGTTCTAACTCATATTGTTCAAGAGAGAGGGGATAGAAAACAGGTTTAAAAAATAAGATTCCATAAAATTCAGCATTAGGACTAAGATTTTTTTTTTCAAAAATTTTTAAGAAAAGATTTCTTGAATTTTAAATGCTTGGGGAACAATGAATATAATAAAATTGTAAAATGACATTCATTCTACTCTACATAAGATAAACTTCACAATTTTCCGAAATTTTCAAACGATAAATTTCAATCACTGTCATTATTCCAAAAAATGTAAGATACTTTTCCATTTCTATCAAAGGCATTCAATTTAATCGTAGGGTATTTTATTTAACAGAAGGAAAAATAAATCACGGCTTTGCATTTATTTTGACTCATAAGCTGAAAAGCGCAAAATAATTTGAAGCAAGAAAGATCTGCCAAGAATGAAGGATATAATCAGATGCGGAAATTTTATTGATAATTCAACATTTAGTCTGATATATTAAAATGAAATTGCTTATAGCTATATAAATCTAACAACTAATGGAAATTTGTCTTCATATAAGAAAACAAAGTAATATTTTTTTTAAAAACCATTTCTTACTTTGAATATTAGGAAATTTTTTTATCTTAGTTACTTTTTATTAAATAATTACAATTTTTGTTCTCTTTTTTCGATTTATAATGGAAGGAGGAGTGCAAGAGCTTCTGAAAGTATGGAGTCCTGAGCAACCGAATAACGATCACCTTTGACTCAATAAGTACTAAACTGTTTTTTTTGTTGTTATTTAAATACATTGTACCTTGTATTCTAAATAATCAAGAGTGAATAATTTTTAAGATTTTTAATTCACTCTAGGAATTTATTGCTTTACAATATATCAAATAAAATAATAAAACTGCCTTTCTTTCACCATTATAGATGTTAATGTTGTTTGTTTTGAAACTTTCAGTTATAAGTGTCGAATGCAAAGTATTGTATCCAGCTTATTTATTTAAGTTGCTTGTTTATTTATTAAAAACTTTATAAGAAATTTTAAAATTATTAAACTTTATACAACATATTTATTACAATTTTATTTATTGAGATTACTTATTGTTCATTTATTAATTACATGTTATTTATCAAAACAGCTAAATCATTTATCAGCATTAGTTTAAAAACTCTCATTTTCTCCTATTGTACTCATTTTTATACTGTTTTCATCAATTTTTTCGGTAAACCCGAATTTTATTTTAATTCAAATTGCATTGTATTTAGGGATAATCGTTACAAAGAAAGTCTTACGAATGATACTAGTCTTTGTATAGAGCAGTCGACATTAGAGTTCATCGGCAGCAAATCCTTTTACTCAGTACTCTGCAGACTCGTAAAATTACAGAGACTATTCTTTTTTTCCTCTTTAAATCTGCCGTCCGTTTTGAATACTCGATTTCCAAGTGTGAGGATTTCATCACGGAACGCTGATTGTGCAACCTGTATTGCGTTCGGCTGCTCTCTAATTCTCAGGTGTCCAATATTTTTGGAAATATTTGAGTAGTTTTGAGATACGGTTGAAATTATACAGAAGGGAGGTACATACAGATACAAGGTACTCTTATAAAGCATTCAAATTAATTATTTGTAGTACTTTTACATATACATATCAAAGATTTGGACGGTGGAATAGAAATGCTGAGAATCTTTTTAAGACAAATCATTAAGAAAACCGCACCTGCTCTGCAAGAACTCTCAATAAAATCGAAAATACAAATCGGAAAATTCTATTCCATATCCTGTCATTAAGATTTTTAACAAACTTTATAAGCCTTGCATAACTTCGTTTTAATATTATCATTTAGAATTGCGCCTTTTCTCTGCGGTTTCTATTACTGCCCAAAAGGACTTTTTAAAATGGATTAGTTGTTAATTTCAAGAAAAAAATTGAAAGCTTCTCCAACGATGCCTCTTTAGGAATGGTTCGAATGATACTTACAGTGAAAGTAATCGCACCAGTATTATCGTGGTCGAAAGAGTTGAAAACATAATGAGCATACTGTGTCGTTTCCGCTCCTTTTGGAAAATATTGAGCATAGATGCCTTTGAAGGTTTCTTCTTTCACCATACCATTCGGACATTCCTGGAAGAAATGACACATTTTTTTATTATTCTTAATTTAAATTATTCTCTCGACCGATAACGATTCGACAATCAGGTATTAAAGCACTTATTGAGTTTTTCGTGAACAATAAAATAAAGTAATGCAACATTTATATGCCCTTCAAGGGACTGATATTAAATTATTCATAAAAGACATATTATCGAAATTGTAACAAATAGCATGAATAATTGCAAATTTGGTGCCACTATAAGTAATACTTTCATAATTTTAAAAATAATATATTACTATACAGTGCTGAAATTAATAATTAAAATTTAAAATTAAACATTTATCATAAAATGAGATAAAAGCATTCTTTTTTGCTTATCTTCAATATAACTATTTTGTACGATTTCTGTGAATGCAGACAGACGTTTACTTAAAGAAGTTCTTAATATTTGCTTAATGTTTGTTAGTATTAGAATCAGCATTATTAATAGACTTAACATTGAATATTTTTTCACTTCTGTTTTCATAAGCAAAATAAATTTGTCCAATGAATTCTAAATAACTTTTTTCAGTTTTTAAATTAGCATCAGAAAAATTGTCTTGTATTAAAAACGGAGCACACAATTCTATTTCTCTTATACCTGCTTTTTACAAATTTTTTATCTTTGAAAATAGACTTCAGCTTTCTCACATTGCCTCATTCTATATGACTTTATAAAAAGCATATAAATTGTATATACAGAATGCAAAATGACAAAAATAATTTATCTGATTGTATTTTAATTTTAAATAACTTGTTCCTAAAAAGAAACATCGTTACTGTCTGTCAAATGTTGTCAATTGTAGCAGTTCAATAAAAATTTGAGTTCGCAATTTTTCGGAATGTTCAATCAGAAGACAATCCAATCAAATATTCCAACAACAGTTAGCCAGCACATCTTCGTCTTCTTTCCATCATCTTCAAATCTATCTGGAATTCTTCTCTAATATAAACAGAGAAGATCACTCTATAGAACAGACACCTTGATGTTGCAGTCAAGCATTTTTGCAAGAGTTCAGAAAGCTTTGGGCAATTCTTTTCTTCTGTAATCTTAGAAAGTATTTCGCAATGGATTTAAAATATAACCATGCCTTCTTTTCCAGCTGTGATACTACACTTATGAATTGTTGACCTTTAATGATCTAGTAAATCTGTAAAGTACTAACCATATTTGCCTTAATTTTGGAAAAATAAGCTATGAAATATTGTAATGAGAAACTTGAAGAAGAATTCTTTAATTGGAAGGACTACTTCACGAGATTCAGCTTCACACGCAGAGATAGAAATATTTGATTTTTCTAACAGCAATGAGATCATGTAGAATGCTTGAATTCTGGATGTCAGTTACTTTCCATTAAAGCATTTCACGTTCTCTGTTGTTTCGCATGCCTAAATAACAAGGATATATTGTATATCTACGTTACTGCCAAAAGAAATGCATTATTCCTAGGTGAACTCAAATGGCACAATTGTGTTTGAGATAATTCTACAATAATGACTTTCTTTAAGTCTCCATATTCTTCGCAAAAATTGGATGACTTATATGAATTGAAACGGTACTGTAAAAATTTACTTTCTCTAGAAAATTAGAGGCTTTCGTCTTTTTTTTTTCAAAGAAAAAGAATTAAGAGTAACCTACTTGATACTAAGAGTTTTAAGAGTCATCGGCAATAAAAATTCTGAAAATAACTTGACTATCTTTTCAATTCATGCTGATTCAATTCCTTATGAACAGTCATTTTCCTTTACAAAGCCCGCATCCTTGTAATCAGTTTTTTCAAGAGAGGCAAAATCCACTGCTGGGAATTCAATTGAATGAGACTTTAAGCCCTATAACATAACAGATTATGGGTTTCGATGTGAAATTTGCTTTTCTTAATCTACCTTGATTATGCAAAAATAGCGCCAATACAATAACGTAAGTAGCGCCAAATCATATAAATGATATATATATATATATATATATATATATATATATATATATCTATCTATATATGCATACACGTACCTGGCATTGCTCGGGTAATGGAATTAGCAATATAATTACCTATATAATATTACAATATAATTACACCTATAATAATTACTTATTACCTATAATTTTTTCTAATTTTGGGAGGGTCCCGGGGTTCCTAGACTCATTATAAATATAAGCCGATTCTAAACTGTCCTTAACAATCCTTTTAAAGCCTTGATTTTCTTTGTAAACGCAGGTCGTCCACATTTTATTATTATACCTACATTTAAGCAAGAACTTCTTGGTATACAACATTTTTTTTCTGGTGCTAAAATTATTAAGCCGCTTGATGATCTGACTCTGGAGCAAGCTACATAAAACTGGCCGTGTGAAAAACACGGCCCTGAAATCTCTCAAATCGATCTCTGCTACTTTTAATGTCTGTCCTTGTGATTTATTAATGGTTATTGCAAAGCAAACTTTTACAGGAAACTGCACTCTTCTAAATTCACAAGGATAGTCCGATGGAATTAGTGGAATACGGAGTAATAAAACCAACTCTCATCGAGCACATCCAGTATTTATCGTAGCTTCGATTACGTACTTATTAAGTTTAGTCACTTGTAGTCTGGTGCCATTGTATAACTTTGGTAGACAAAGGTTTCGTAGTAGCATTACCGGTGTCCCAACTTTCAGGTGAAGTATGTGATGTGGAAAACCTGGAGGGTCTAAGATGTTCAGAAACTCCTCTGGATACTGCACTGCATCATCACGATTTGTTGTTGTATCAAAAGATTTGTACTAAATATCTTCTCCACTAAACTACTTTAATAAGATGCTATTGACTTCTGCGGCTGTATCATTTTTTGGAGATAAGATGGCACGCTCGCACAACCATTCAATCGGCTTATTTTTTATATCAACAATATCAGGATAAATCTTGGCGATGAGATCTGGCAACTCTGTGACTACCGTAGCGAGTTCGTGGGATATAATAATTTTGCCAGCGTATTCAGGATATATTCCGTCTCCTATTTTAAGGAGAAGGTTAGAAAACAATTCTGCTGACGCATCTCCATATAAATGAAATCGCATATTCTTACTCAAACAAAGTTTCTGAACTTTAGACCATAGATACGACAATTTGATGCATGCTTTAACTTCATTTGCACGTGTTCCTTCAGGTACAACCGGTAACGTTTGATAAAATCTCCTGCTAGTAGAACAGTTACTCCACCCATTACTTCATCAGAATTTCTTAAATCTTTGAGAGTTGCATTAAGTGACTCGAATGTTGCTTTATGAGCCATAGCACTCTCATCCCAGATAATAAGTTTGCAACCTTGTAAAACCTTAGCCAAATTACTCTGTTTTTTAGTACTGCACATTGAATTCTCTGAGTAATTGAGGGTAAGGGGTAATCTAAAAGCAGAATGAGCTGTCTTTCCACCCTCCAATAACGTTGCAGCTATTCCTGATGATGCAGTTGCCAAAGCAATGTCTTTATTGCTTTTGATCTTTGAAAGAAGTAAATTTAAGAGAAATGTTTTTCCAGTGCCACCAGGTGAATCTAAGAAAAATATTTGGTCTGTACCAAACTCGATGCTGTTGAGAGCCTTTTGATATACGCTGGACTGTTCGTCTGGTAGAGAGGCTTCAGAATTATATACTTTTTTCTTCAAATCTTCAAGATCAAAATTTGTTTCTCGCATGTACTCTCTGTTTTGAAAATGAGTCTCAAATCTCTCAGGCTGAGGTAAACCATAATCCATTAGTCACTGACCTCCCAGACTATGAACAGTGTCTTCAATCAGAATCAATAATTGGTTGTTCGCTTTGTCCTTAGTTGAAGGAGCGGAGTTTTGCAGTTGTCTTTCATGCTGAAACCGAATGTCTTCTGAAAAACTGTCCTTGTACTTTTCCCAAAGGCATCGTGGATCAGAGGGGTGACAAAATACTAAGATCACAGAAGAAAGTGCTCGCAGTTTGAACGATAAGCTGCTTAAAATAGCTTCATTAATAGTGTATTACCACTGTTTATCATCCTCGAGCAATCCCATTGCCATGCATGTAACTTTGAATGTAGGGTATTTAGCATTATTTAAAGTTTTTAAATAAGAAAAAGATGTTGGGCCTCTAACATGAGGGAGGAGGAGGCGTAGGTGACAACACACAACATTGTTAGGATGAATTGTGTAAACGCTCCCTAAAGCAGAATCTTTCTTTATCCCTGGCCATTGATCAATATTCTCTCCACGTCTACGTCTTTTAAACTTTTTACTCTGTTGCCACACATAATACTAAGGAACTTCAGCACACAGAAGTGTTCTAGCAAACTCATCAATTTTGCAAAGGTTGAAGAATGTCGAAAGTGTTGTCTCTTGAGGTTTTACAACTTTGTCATGAATGTTATGTGCGGTGAAGTAAACACGTCGGCCATTTTCCAGATGCTCAGCAAGATGAATTACTGCAGGGTATCTCTCATGAATAGGAAATCCCAATATTTTCCATACTGCTTCTGAACTAATGATATATCTGCCAGATTCATATATCTTTATCTCATCAATTTCTTTATAACTCTTTAAAACAAAGGATGCTTGATCATTTCCTTTAGTGATGTATTTACAAACATACTTTATGCATTTTAAGAAATTCGTTATCTCAACATTGATATGAGATTGAAAAGTACGCAACAAAACGGGATTGTATGGTACTACCCATCTGTCACCTAACTCAAATCCTTTAAGGTTAACTGTGAAACCACCGTCTTCTGGAGTTCTCCTACGATACAAAGGATAACCATCTTGTCCCCTCTGTGTTTCTTGGACGAAAGGGCGAGGATATCGTTTTGTGCAGCAACCATCTTTCAGGCAAGAAGAAATTCTATTTACACTTCCGCATGGCCCATAAATCATATTAGCCTTAACAATATCATAGAGAAGAGGATCACGGTCAATATCTGTAATTTCTGCACACACTACTTTATCAACCATATCAGCAGTAATGGCTTCTTACAGCCACATCAGGCAATGAATATGTGGCAACCCTCGCTTTGGCCACACTACAGATAACATGTGACACCGAACTTTACCAAAAACTTGTCCTTTAACTATAAGGTCCATAAACTCCTTCACTTTCATACGGAAAACTCTCTCAATGATGTCATGACGTTGATAATGCTTCTGTCCTGGATACAATTCTCGTTGAATCTCTTTCCATTTTGGGTTACAGGTGAAAGTTATAAACAAATCTGAACTTCCATAATAATGTACATATGTCATGGCATCTTGAGCTCGTTCGTGCATGTAACGGGGTCCACCAGTAAATGATTATGGTAATACCACTCTCTGTCCTATTTGATCAGCGTCATGCCTTCCCACTTCATCTCTCAAATGAATATATTCCTCTGATCTCAATTTGCTTTGATTGTATTTGAGAAAATATAGTTTTTCAGTTTCTATCTTTTCATACTCATCAAATTAGAATTGGCTTAGAAGAGCACAGTGTAGCAGATAATTTTCTTCTGCATCTCGGGACATTATACGACAGGCGTAAAATTGAGCTGCAGAAACAGTTTTCTTGACAGATAATTTAGTAGTAGGCCCCAACTTATCAGTAGTATCTTGCTGAAGCACATAAACTGTATATCCATCTTCCCCATAGCAGAACATGAGAGGATATTGCAGGGCATCGTATGCCCTATGGAGTTCGCTTATTCATTGCTGTTTTGCATTGCTGCTTTTAAGGATGATGTCTCTCTGCTGAAACTGCTGTCCTACTATCACCAGAGCCACCTCGTTGGCTGATGGTGCATTAAAACGTCCTTTATGTGCATTGGCAGGCATACGATCTGCGTGAATCACTACTTGAAAATTTCGACACTCAGGTGGTACCTTATCTAACGCAGTTTTAAAGTCCTTGATGTAATTATTTACTTCATGTAGCATATGTGGAAGTTGCTTTACCAGGTCTGGCTTGACATCAGGATAGTTATGTGACCTTAAATAAGCTTCTTTTTCATCATCACCTACGAAATATATCTGTAAGAATTGAGCTTCTTGCTCTGTTTCGGGGAGCAAACTTCCACACAAATGATCAACTTGTCCTTGAACTTTGAATGTTGGCATGAAACCAATCTCCTTACTTTGCTTGGCTCCAAATGATGTCATTTGAAAACATCCGTTGTACTGCCGAATATGATCAATAAAATGGTGGTGATCTGGTGATGTCTCATGAGCAAACTATACAATGGTTCTGGTGGAGGTGGTAGTGGTGGAAGCTGTACTTTACCCCCGCTGCAGCACAAACCTAGGCTTTCACGTTTGAACGTTTTTGCATGGCACACTGGGCATTTATTGTCCATAGTACCAATAGCATTTTCATATTCTATATCACAATCATACTCAAAACCTGAGCAGGTTTTCGTTTTCCATGGACGTAAACGGCGTTCAGCTCGTAAACCAGGATTTTTTTCCTCATAATTTTTTTTGAGCAGATCTCTGAGCTTCTGGGTGATTTGTTTTATATTTCTTGACTGACGCAGCAAAATATTCGGGATGATTTTTTTTTATATTTTTTGTCTGCAGCAGCTAAAGCTTCTGGGTAACTTGTTTGATATTTCTTGACAGCAGCAGCTAAAGCTTCTGGGTGACTTTGCTGATATTTCTCGACTGCAGTTTTCAACTGCTTTTTGCGCGTAGCATCTGAAAATCTGGTTCATCTTTTTTTTTCTCCTTTTTTTCTTAGTGTTTTCAAAATCAGTGGTATTATGGAGTGATTCTATGTTACATTCAGAGACTATACTGACTTCATTTACCGGTATGTAAACATCAAAGTGTCCATTAGAAAGATTACCACTAAATTTCAGTCTTCTCACAGGGAAAGTGCCATCTCCAAACTTTGCATAAAATTTGCCTTGAAAATAAACTTCAAATAAGAAATGAAAAATATCTTCCGCAGCGAATAATTCACAGAATCCACCAAAAAAATGAACTTGCGACATTTCCACTAAGTAATCTCCGGAGCTTTCGTAATTATTACCGTGTTTATCACATGACACAGTAGAAAATTGATCCCAATGATTATAAACGTAATTAACTATGGTAGCACGAATTTCATTAGACATAGCTTCACTATTATACATTAAAAATGAAAGAGATCGAAAAAGATATGCACCAACACCTGTAATATTAACCACATGTTGAGGAAGAATAGTTCCGTTCACATTGATGTTCTCCATCCCCAATGAGTTTTTTTTTAAGTAAGTTTTATAATAAGAACAAACAAAACAATAAATTAGACCTTCTAATTACATTTGCAAGAAACACATATAAATGATGCTAATTTCAAAATAGCATGCTGTTCTTGCCAACAAAATTTGCCAAATGGTTACTTATAAGTCTAAATTAAATGTATTATTTAATTCCTTTTTCCGCTAGCCAAATTTGCTTGTATCATGGATATTACAAAGAAATATTTTGACAATTACTTTTATTTGTTGCAGTCATAGGACAAATCAGTTGCATAGTCCAGTTATTACAGCATTACTGAATTATTGTAAAACATATTTAATTACAAAATTTTAATCATGCAGATAAATACCAAAATATCTCAGAAATGTAAATATCGTATGAAATTCCGTAATTACACAATTGTTTTTCTAAATACTGAAGAATCAAAATAATAACTCGCTCGATGTTGCTTATCGCAATTAATATTTTAAAAGTACATTTTAGAATATTAAAATACATTGGAAAAGCACTGAAAGAATTTTTTTTCAAGAATTAAATCATTTGTATGTAATTTCGAAAAATAATTTTTTATTACTAAGGGGGTTAAAAATTTTAAGAAACATACCACTATATATATATATATTAGACGAACACTTGAAATTCATAAAAATTAGATTCTTATATTAAGCATACAATAATTTATTTCTCGTGTAAATTTTATGTAGTGTTTCATGAAATAATCAAAAATCCTCTAAAACACAATCATATTATCTGCGTTTTCAATCTAAGTTATTTCGATCGACTGAAAGAAACATGCTCTTCGAAATCGAAAGACTGCGATAAGCAACAGCTGTCACTCACATGATATCCGCTAATCAGCCAACCCCCGCTGTGCCGAACTAATCGCAAAAAGGGGAAAGCAATCCTTTTGTCCCAATCCTGATACTTTTAAGAACAAACGCAATATATATATATATATATATATATATATATATATATATAT
>JAOUZG010003378.1:324954-341583 GCA_026289955.1 Argiope argentata
GAACTAAAAATTCAACCTGTATTCTCCATGATTTCGGCCACGACTCTACTATTTATTCTCAGCAAATTATTTAAATATGTTTTTCATTATATATATATATATATATATATACTGGGTATCCATAATTAAATGATCCTAGTTTAAAGTTGTCTACAGGCGAAATTATTGGTCAGAAAGTTATGAAATTTTGTATAGGACATAAACGAAGGGATGGGAATTTATAAGATCGAATTTAAAAAAACTTGTACCAAAACTTGTTCCGAAACCGATTTTCGAACGAGATATTTGTATGAACGTAGAAGATGAATTAAAAATGGAAATTTTTATCGAAGTCATGCAACATCTGTTATAAAACCTAAAAACGTTTGCTGAGATTGCGATATGTCGCTATTGCTAATCAGAATGTCCTTACAGTTACCAGATCGAACTTTGTTAGTTTAATTGCTTTACCAAAACAATGATTCCGCAAAAGTTGCTTTACGGAAATATCATACTTTGGAACAATACAAAAAGGTCGATTGACTATTAAAAATCTTCGATTAATGCTAGCTAAATTTGAAGAAGCAGAAAGAAAATCAGTTTCCGCAGAAGCAATAGAGAAAATTGCGCTTCAAGTGGAAGAAGACAGAGTTTCGAATGCACAGGCTAGCACCAGCATCCGAAGTGTGTCAGATGCATTGGATATGCCTCATTCAACAGTCCAGAAGATCAAGCGGAGTATCCTCCAGTATTATCAGTATAAGCTTCAACTTATACAGAGGTTGCTTCCAAAGGATTTCGACATTCAAAATCGGTTATCTCTTCGTTTCTTGCTCGCTTTGAGGTTGATTCAGAAAGGCCGTGGAATATTCTCTGGAAGGACGAAGATCATTTTTATTTGGACGGTTCGGTGAATACTCAACCTTCTCCTTCTCAGTCACCTAAAGTAACTGTGTGGTGTGGGTTTTCTGCATCATTTAATCTCGGCCCATATTTCTTCGAGAAATTAAGTGCGAGAGGTCAGGTAATATGCTCGATCACCGGAAAGCGATATACACCATTAAGTCAGAATAAAATTATCATTGATTTGCAAGCATGTCAATGCCTTTCGAGTATAACTTTCATCCAAAATTCAGCTCCTCCACATATTAGCCGTTGTGTAAAGGGTGTTCTCCATAATCATTTTACAAAAGAACATGTCATCAGCCGTCACGTTTGTGATCTGAGGTCTCCCCAATCTCCAGACCTAAATCCCCGTGACTTTTGGCGTTTAGGACCTTTAAAACAGCTGGTAAGTCATGATAATCCAAAAACTTTACTTGATTTAAAAAGCAGCATCTCATAGCATGTTCTTATTATCACACAGAACACACTACGATCAACTGTGGAACATGCTACCTTACGATTCCAGATGGTAGCATGTTCTTATTATCACACAGAACACACTACGATCAACTGTGGAACATGCTACCTTACGATTCCAGGTGGTAGCAGAAAATGATGGCCATCGTGTAGAAAAAAGTTTTGTTGTAATTAAATTTGTCAAATATAGGC
The DNA here is from genome assembly GCA_026289955.1 of Argiope argentata. Taxonomy (NCBI): domain Eukaryota; kingdom Metazoa; phylum Arthropoda; class Arachnida; order Araneae; family Araneidae; genus Argiope; species Argiope argentata. The sequence goes on from JAOUZG010003378.1 coordinate 326,488, forward strand.
TAAATATGTAATTCATTTGAAAAACTGCACCTAATGGTGACAACTTTAAAGTGGGGCCGTTGAATTATGAACACCCTGTGTGTGCGCGTGCTTGTGTGTGTATGTGTCCACATAGAGTCCTCAAATTTTGCGATTTTGTATGTTATCGGCGATATTACGTTTCATATCTAATTGTCATATTATCGATCAGTTTTTAATTACATGTATTCTGTCACCGGGTAATTACAATGAGAAAGCAATTGATTTCGCGGTTTGATAACATTCATAAAAAAGCAATATACGAAGAATTACACAGTTAAAAAACATAAAAAAGGTTTCTAAAATATGCTTTTAATAGTGTACTGATATACAGAAAGCATTTTCTAAAATTAAGTATACGATGGTGCAAAGAAAATACCAAAAGTGTTAATTGGTGATAAAAAAAAGTATAAGGAAATTCCCAAGCTATAAACAAACATTATTTCTAAACATTTCTTAAAAATTAAATCATTAACTAAAGCGTTCGGAGACCAACTTTTAGCTGCATTTTTAAATTTCATTGGTTTAGTAATATCAATAAAATTTAAAAATTGCTACTTCTTAAAATAATTTTCTATATTTTATATTAATAATTCAGGACTCATTTTTCGTTGAAGTTTCTGAACGTGATAAATTGCTAATTTTGAAAAAGGGCAAATAAATCTGATCTTATTATGGCCCGAAATGTCGACTATCAATTAAGTAAAATGTTTGAAATCTCGATTTTTTTTGACTGAACAAGTTCCAAAATTAGAAATTTCAGATTCCTTACAAAATCAGAGAACAATGACTCAGTCACATGATTGTTAGAAAGGCAAATTAAATCTATTTTGGAAGAACTGTAAGGGGCACCGAAATGGGGAGATATTTCTAAATTATTGATTTGAACTTTGTGTTTATTTTATAGAAATATTCCAAATTTTTTCAATATCTCACAAATATGAAATAAAAACTGCATTAATCACTAAAAAACGAGTCGATATTTAAGAATTTTTCAAAAATATTCATGTTAAATTGAAGTTAGAAAATATTTATTTGGGAAAAATTTTGGTAAATGCATTTCTTTTAAATTTAATATCCCACTCTCCGTAGCATTTCTCCCTTTTCATGTATGGTACCGTAATATAGATTTTTGAAAGATTGGATCAGATCATTATTGAAGAAGCTCAAATTATTTGATGAAATCTCAAAGCCATTACTCAACACTACATCAATGGAAGAATTCCCTTCCGCGTTTTAAAATTGGCAATAAATATTTTAAATTGAAAATGGTCTAAGATACATGAAGATAATTGAAATTATTTAAAAAGTTCACATTTTGCCTAATATAATTAATTTATAAACTAAACAAATTTTTCCGACTGAGAAATTTCCTTCTCCTCCCGAACCTCCTTAGCTTGCTTTATAACAAATTATATATTTTATACAAATTGTACAAGGGTATCATAATATAATGTATCATAAATAAATGGCGAAACAACATTTCAGACTTTCCTTAATTATATACACACATCTTTGGAATTATGTAGGTCTATCTGTGGATATGGTGACTCAAAAACGCTTTGAGCTATATAAATAAAGATTGATATTTGGACTTTCCATCCAATTTTGAACTAAATCTATACTCAGTAATCTATTGGTCTATACTATCTAGTACGCTGTAGGTTTATATTTATACTCAGTAAGCTCAGTAGGTCGGACAGCCAGTCCGATATACAAAACGCAAAGACGGATATAGATAAAATACAGTACACAACATTTTAAATGCAGATCTGTATCAAATTTGAAACCAAATCTGCCAAGAAGTTGGCATACTTTAGTAAATGCGATTACTGAAAAATGCCATTGAGCGAGATCCGTTTGGAGGAAGGCTGTTCGAATACAAGCGAACGTAATAATTAAGAATGATGGGGAGCAATAAAAATTCTCATCAACTGGGGCAAAAGGGTGTTTTCTCCTGAATGTAAGCAAAATAACTCAAAAACGCAATGATTGAATTAAATGAAAGACGGTATGTGATCTTGTAACTATAACTGTAGTTCTATATAAAATTTTGGTTTGCAATTGATTGGAAAAAAAGCATAAAAAATGTGTGCTTGAGCATTTACTACATGCTAAGGATTAATCACCAAAAAAATCATCAAGAATCGTACGATAGATTCAATAAAAATGCCCAATTTAGACCTATATATACACTGGTGTACAAAACTTATGCAATAGGAGTTTTTTTCTCCATAACTCCACGAGAAATCATCTGAGAGACAAGAAACTCAGAAATGACAGCATTTTGTACTTAAAGGATGGCGAAGGCATAATTGCGCAAAAATGAATACAATGCATACAATAATGAAATAAAACTAAAAAAGGACTTGTTGATCTCATAGTATCGTGACACATGATTGTCTATCCAGGAGGAAGAACAACAAGCAGATGTTCCTTAGTATGGGATATGCCCTCTCCTTACTGCAATGGTTGCTTCGCATACTTGTCTCCCCATACTCAGCACTCGATTGTCCAACAGTTCTTGAGGTAAGAGTGCCCGTTCCTCAATAAGCTTCTGTTTTAGCTGTTGGGTGTTCCCCGGAGGATATAATCATGCCGCAAGGCGTCTTCCCAAAGCATCCCACACATGCTCTATGGGATTTAGATCAGAAGAGCACGCTGACCAATCCAATCGAGTGATATCTTCATTTTCCAGTAGCTGACGAACAGCAGGAGTCCGATGTGGCCGTGAATTATCATCCATAAAAACGAAATCTGCACCAATGACACCTCGGAACAGACGCACATGGGGAAGGATCCCCTCCTTACAATAGCAATTTCCTGTTACAGAACCTCCGTCGAAAACGTGGAGCTCAGTTCTCTCTTTCAGCATAATGCCTCCCCAGACGACAACTCAATTACAACCGTAACGGTCTCTTTCCGTAATGCTACTGGGATGAAATCATGTCCCGACCTCTCTTCAAATTAACTGGCGTCGAGAATAGCTTGTAGCACTAAAACGACTCCCATCCGTAAAGAGGACACGACTCTGTTAATGAGATGTCCAGTTTTTGTGCTCCTTACACCACTCTAAACGGTGCCGCCGATGGCCAACTTTCAAAGGGATACAACTTTCAAGACGGCGGGCAAACAGGCCCCCTTTGTGAAGGCGTTTAGACTCAGTAAACTGCGACACTTGTCGGCCCTTTTCTGTACACAGTTGCTGAGCAATAGTGCTTGCTGACTGGTTTCGGGCTCTTTTCACATTCAGGACGATATATCGGTCCTATACTGCAGTTATCTTCCGGGGGCGGCCACCACCAACCTTTTTAACAGCCGTTCCTGTGGTTTGGAAGGCTTTCCAAGCACACGAAACGACACTTTTGTTGATTCCGAACTCTTCAGCTACACTGGTCACACTACTCTCCTCCTCCAACTTTCCGTTCATTCTTCCACGAGTGAAACAGTCCAGGCGATTTCTTTAAGCCATATTTCACGAAAGAACTCACTAGCATTTGCAGTGACTGTGTTTAATTGCGTCTCCGACCCTTTTTTGTTGTCTTGAGCTGCGCGCGCCAACCGCACGCGTTTTGCATACGCTCACGTTGTTTGTGACATTTCGTTCTTGATATTTGCATGCGCATGACCTTTCTCCTGAATTACGTGTTCATTGTACTCATCGCAAGAACTCCTTTTCTGCAGTTTCTGTTTAAAATTTACATTGTTGTTTAAGTTTTATACACTAGTGTACATTATATTTTTTAGCTATTGTTTGCCAAAGCCATGATGCAAGTCATTTACGGTCTTGACCGAAGTTACAATTTGACGCGGGGGGAGGAGATCATACCTTTATTAGATAACAGGGAAGAAAGTTTTGAAAAGAGCACTCCTACAGTTTTATTTTTATTACTTCTCCTCAGGAATCACGTAACAATATCGTTAGTGAATATCGTTGTAATTAAGTAATTTATAAAAATGAGGTGAAATATCATAAAATAAGTAAAATGATTTGATTGCAGAGGTGATTGTTTGCTTTGAAATTGCTGTAAAATCCTTTTCGTTCAATAATTCTTTCAAACATTTATTAGTAAAATAGAAAAAGAAAAAGTCAAAGATATCGAAATATGGCTTAATTTTGCGCAAAATATATTATACTTACTTTCAATTAAATGCTTTCATTAATATTATAATGGCGTTTCAAAAATTTAAGTCTATGTGTTGTAAAATCAAATCTAAAAAGAAAACTTGATGTACATTGTCAGAGGTGCATCTTAGCAAAGAGTTCATGTTTTGAAATTCCTTTTCTCACACACAAAACAATCACTATTTTCTATTCACAAGGATTTGAGTTCTAAAGAAAGCTGCGTTAATTACATATCTCCATTTTTTAAAAATAGAAACTACTCTTATTGAATCATTTTTAACTTATAATTAGTTGCAATAAATTCAAGCATTTCGAATATTTTAATAGTTTTTATGCCTCAATATATGAATAACATGAAAAAAATTTATATTTTCAGTTTCGATCTTTTACGTTAGATTTCAAATAACATTGAATTACTGCAACTGCTTTGAAATAACTATTTGAGTTATAAAATGCGATTACTCAAACTAAAAAGCAAATTAAATGAAATTCTTTTTGAGAAGGAAAATACTTTCAAATCAACCATTTCATTACATTTCATATCAATTTGAAATCAAAGAACTTTCATAATTGCAAAATTTATCATTAAAATGTCGATTGGCTTCTTATTTGAAATTCTACTCATTTCATTTGAAATTTTTTTCGGTGGTATTTACAAACTGTTCGAAAAAAGTCGAGTGTCACAGAAGTAAGAATGATTGTCTACTGAGAATACTTGTATGATGAGATACTTCCATTTTCCCTATAAAAAAGTGAGTTCAAATAAATCCAAATTTAAGAAGATGGATTCAAAGAACGCTTCGTGAATGTAAAAAAAAAGTACTGTCTATGTTTGAATTGAGTTTCTTAGGTTTTTGAATGATTCTGAATAAAATGGAATCCGAATGATATTTCGATTCCATTTCCTAAAGCAGGAATTTCTTATATTTATTACTGATGAAGATACGCTATTTTTATGGTTACTATTGACGCTTTATCCGTGATTATTTTCCCCACATTTACATATAATATTCCTATTTCTTTAACTTCTTCTATACAGGTATCTATTTCAAATGATGGTGTTTTCAGATCCACAATAAGACACACATTTCCAACAAACATTAAAAGAGTGTATAAAAGAAAAGTATTAATGAAAATCTCATATGAAAAGTGTCACTTTTTTCTCAGATGCTCCCCCGATTTTACTTTCGTTTTAATGGCTAGTTACTTAGCACACTTTCCACTGTTCATGTAACTGCATTTAAGTTCGAATCAGCCGACTAAAAACTTTGTATTGCTATCATCTGGATAAAAGTTAAGACCTTTTTGATTATGGGTGACACATTAAAAAATGAACGAATCGCTATCAAGTTCATGAAAATTCAAATAAATGATCGAAATAAAAACAACACCGCAATACTTAATTTTTGGAAATAGCACGTTTCAGAATTTTTTTCAATATTTCTCTCATTAATTAATTCTAAAAGCAAAAAATATCGCTTCTTTTCAATAATTCCTTAAGCATGCATTTTAATAGTTACTTCTTGAATTACAAATGTATTTTAATCATAAAATCTTGTTTTGTGCTGCTACAGTGTGTGGAATTTGTGTTTCAGTTTTGTGTTCAGTGTGTTCCAAATATCTGGAAGAAAAAAGATAATCTACTTACCAATCGAAGAAAAGAGGGAACCGAAACTGCTCCTTCTTCTCTTCTTCGGATGGCGAACTTTCTTAAAAACATGGCTGACTGAAAAAGAAAATCATCGAGAACATATATATCCATTTATTATGAAAATAGAAACTTTCGTTCATTTGTTTTTGTTTCAATATCTATTTCAATTTTTCTCAGTTCTAAAGGTTTGTTATAGTTTTATGCCATTAATGAAGGATCAATTTCATTTCCTATAATTAGAAGAATTGATTGAATATAGTTTTGTCTAAGCACCTACAGTAACGAATAGGGGGTCTTAACACAAATTTCCCTTTTTGAAGACATATGCTGCTTAAACTACAGAATTTAACAAAACCATATTTTATAAGCAGATACGGAAGGTATGGAAAGATAAATTCGGCAAAAAGGGTACCTGATTGAATGAGGTTTTATACTTTGAACTTAGGGACAGCGAAAACGATGAAGCTGGATAGGGGCCTTTTATATTGATTTATAAATAATTAATTGATTTTCAAAAAAAATCCATTTTCATTCTAATCTATATTCCATTATTTATTATTAATATTTGCACTTATTTTTGATATTGCAATTATTAGCATCAAAATCTTTTCTATCTTCGATTCTTCTTATTATTATTATGTTACTGAATTTATTTCCTCGTTCTTTCCTCAGATTGTATGTAAAAATTGATTCCTTAGTTTTAGTTGCAGAAGCCATTTAAAACAGAAAGTTATTTTACTACACCTCAATTTTTCTATCGAATACGCCAACTGTACTCCATAAAATTTGAAGAATCGAAAGAAAATTTTCACCTTTAGAAAGTTAAATGCGAAGATGAAGGAAAATGGAAATACACTACTCTCCTCCCCCTTCCCCCGTCAGAAGACTAAAACAGAAATGCTGTGAATGAGGCTCGAATTCTTTCGTTCTTTACGTGCCTGACCGATAACAGAAAAATTGTGAACGAGGGCTCGAATTCTTCCGTGCCTGATCGAAAATGGCTTGACAGTAAAAGAGGAAAAAGTTGTCGAATTCCTCCAGTGCTTCTAGTTTTAAGATGATTATATATATATATATATATATATATTGCTGCTGAGATTCTACGGTTCTTTCAAATTGTGAGGCCATAACAAAAGATGAACCGAATACTTATTAAAGGAAATCCGCTGAATAGCTTATTTAATTTCCCTCTCCTTTCAGAAAATTATCTAGCAAGATCATTTATTCCGAATCTATACCTCTAGAAATCTCTCAAAATAAGCCATAATAAGGCTTCTGAATTATTCCTTTCCAAATTATTAGAAAACTAAAAGGTTTGACTGATTGTAAAATTCGAATTTTTAAAAAATATCATAGATCAAAATGTATATATGGTAACATGATATTTCAGCATTCGAGCTACATAATATATGCTTAGGGAGTTCTTTGCAACAGCTTCATTCTATGAATGAGTAGAAACGAATATTTTTCACGCTTCTGAGAAACAGTTTTTTTTTATATTTATTTTCGCAAATACGAAATATAAAGTATTGTAATCATGAAAAAATTTCTGATTCGAAATTTTGATGAATATCCATGAGCTCGAAAAGCACATCATTAGAATATGTCTGTGTGTGACAAAGAGAATTGAAAACCGCTTTTAGACGGATGAAATTTTGTATATGATCTTTATACCAGGTTCCTCTATTTCTATCCAATTTTCAACAAAACCCTTTCAAAGGAGATCCATCTGTTCTGTTGCTCCAATTACAAAACCAAGAGAGCGGTTTCCATTCCGCCCCCAATTTCTACACCTGGATGGTAAACACATGTGAAATCCGATTAAGGTTTGGATGCTTGTCGGTCTTTATTTCCAGAAGCATTCGCTACGATAACTGAAAAATGTAAGAACTTAAATGTATCAAATTTGGTATGTGATTTTGTTATTACAAACATAGTTTTGTATCAAGTTTTGGTTTTAATTAATTGGAAAAAATACGTCTTAAACAACTTCAAAGTTCGGATGTTATTAACCACATGTCAAGATTAATCGTCAAAAAATTCGCCAAGCATCACATGATTAAAATTAGTAAAAATATTTAATTCATGCTAAAGAGTAATATTTCTTAATTATTGCTACCAGTGCCATGAGAGACGTTCTCCACCTTATCCAAGCTCAAAAGTTTTTTGGAGGGCTGTTATTGGTGTTTTTGTTAGAGGGGACATGAGAAAGTTTTGGAAAGATCACTTCTGTTAGTTATTTAGTTCGCATTGATCCGAAATTTTTGAATGCCGCTTAGTTATGAATTTTGTTTCCCAAGCAAAACTACTAAATAGTTTCATCCGGGGCATAATGAGTTTTTCACATTACAGTTGCCTTTCGGAAAATTTTATGCGAGAGTAAATGGAATTAGGTCAATTCACGAGACGGAAGTCACATGATAAAGAAATAAAGATTATCCTACAAATATCTTTGAGGTATATATTTTTAATACCGTTTCTTCATTTATTTGCCATTTCGGTTGGAAAAAAATCCTAATATTTTTAAGCTGGATACTGCATTTGATAATATTCATGCTTTCATTTTATTGCAATTTTATCATAAATATAACATAATTAGAAATCGACAGAATTGTACGTTGATTTTTCAAAGATTTTTTAGTGTTATATTAATAGGATTAAAATACAACTGATTTCCTTTCGCAAGGCGGCTCCCTTCCTAATATGACTGAGCTGTCAGGGGAAAATGCATCCAGATTCTTCGAAACACTAGTGTTTGTCATTAATAATTTGTAAATAATTACTGATAAATCAAAATCTACTTTCTCAACAGTAATCTAATAATTTGAGAAATATCAATATGCAATTTTTAAAATTTTATTGCGATATACATGAAATAATTTCTAATCAAAAATGATAATACATTTCGATACTGCTGAGAAAGTAATAGTAAATACATTCAAAATCGTAAATACATTCAACCACCAAATTTTATTATTCTAATTAAGCTCCCAAACTGACTCTATATGAATATCCTAGTGTCACCGATTTCTTATGAAATCCCTTTCTTACTGCTTGATGGGTTTTCGGTTGATGCCGAGCCATTCGAAGGAAAGGCTCCCAAATGTGGAGAAATGAAGGCGTAACATGCATTTGAGGCGGGACATCGATGAGCGTTTGCCATCTAGCAACCACTTTTGCTTTTTAATATTAATGACACTTGGCACAAAAATGGGATTAAACATTTGATTTCATCATTATGGGAACATTTTCAAGATTATTTCATAAAATCTAGTATCTGAATTTGGTTGCAGTTTAAAATTTTCCACTTTAGATTTCACTTCTCTTTTTTTCATCGGGTAAATTTTTTGTGTTTTTAATTGGAAACGTTAATGCTTTCTGTAAATTAATGCATTTCATTCTTGCACATTTTATTCTGAAAGTAGTAAGCTTCTAGAATTAACTAAAATTCAACAGTTAAAAATGACTTTACTTAACTTTATTACTTTAAGATTATTTACGGAATAGTGTATTAATAATTTGTTAACAAAATGCAATTAACTTAAATTCAATAAAAATTTGCTTAAAAGGGTTGCAAATTTTCTAAAACTTAAAATTTTTGTTATTGAGATAACATGCAATAAAATTTCATTACTGGTACAATATATAATTCTACAAATATCAGAGAGATAACATCAATTTTCCCCTCTTTCCGCCGATGTCATCATTTGTATCATTTAACGCAAATGTTTTATATAGGCAAATCGAACACTTGATTGTAAGAATTGAATTTTTTTCAATTCTTTAAAACTTTTTTCATAGACTTATCTATCATCTAACGAGTAAACAGAATATTTTTATGTAATTTTAACGTGAAATATTTTCAAAATTATTTTATTCTAAAGCTTTCAAATAATTCATGCATGATACAATTTAAAATATCTATAATTGTTCAAAGATCCTATAATATTTTCTTACAAAAATCATGAACCAAATCTTACTTTTATTAGCCCAATATCGTATGTTTTTCACTTCAGGTACATCTGGTTCATCTGGCTTAGTGCCATTCAAGGCAGTATCTGAAACAAAAAAAAAACAAACAAATTTTAATAAAAAAAATATATTTGGAAAAAAAGGCTCCCACATTCTAGAAGGTCGCATTGAAAACAGAATCACTCATCAAATAAGGACGTCGCTTAGTTTTCAATTTTAGCCCCTATTCTTTACCTACAAAATGATGAAATCAAGAGTAATGAAAATTTTAGGATTGTTCTCTCGTTCTGAGACTTTTGACATTTTACAAATCCCGAGGAAAGGATTATATAGTGAACAAGTAAAGTACTGTTCAGAATTAAGCTATCCACGTCATCTTCTTGGCCGGTGCCAGCTGCCAATCATGCAGACAACACATGATGTGACTGCTGATGTTGGAATATATATGTATGTGGGAATATTTTTCAGTAAGCGATCGTGATCCTGGTACGAGGGGGATTGCTAATACGGCTTTCTCCTGAAGCATATTTTTTTTCTGTTACTTATAAACTAGGTAAAAAAACAACCTGTGTCTTAGTGTTATTTGGATCCACCAGACAATTTTCACGATCTAATGAATTGTTGCGCATCTAAAAAGCAATAATTAATATGGTGCCGAAACCCGGAATTTAATTATAATGGTTGAAGATTATGTGTTATGCTCGTGGTGCTCTTGAAATTCTGCCTCTATCTAGGATTATAATCGTCATTAGACATTTAGAAAGGTATTGTAATTTTTATTTTATTCATGAAAATGAAATCTCTTGATAAATTGAAGATGAAACGGAAAATATCTCGTACTGCTTGTACAAAATTAATTAACCATATTTATTTATTCTTAGAAAGTAGTGATATTAAAAATGAAGGTGATCAAGAACAACTTTCGGAACATTTGTTGTTTAGAAGCAAAGCTATTAGAATTAATTGTATTGGATTAATTGAGGATTTGATTTCCGATAGTGCATTGTTTGAAACAGAAATTCAAAACTCTTTTGAATATGAAGAACAAATAAATGAAGCTAAGTTCAAAATCAAAAGTAAGATTGATGAGTTTAAAATTGATCAACAACCTGTTGCAATTCTTGCAGTTAATATATCTAATGCAAGAATTAACTATCCTGCAACATGCATTAATTTGCCAAAGTTCCTACATTTAGTGGAGATGCTAGCACTTTTCTAGAATTCATAAACAGCTTTAATAGCACAATTGACTCTAAGGATTCTCTAAGTAATGCTGATAAATTCACCTATTTAAAGTCCTTTTTAGTTGGTGAAGCTTACAAAATTATTTCTGGGTTTCCTCTTACTGAGAAAAATAACAAATCGTGTTTATCTCTGTTAAAGGACAGGTATGGAAGGCAAGATCATTTGATTAGTCATTTCATGAATCGTCTATTAGAAACTGAACCTGTAAAATCCTCTTTCAATCTCAAGGAATTACGAAAACTATATGACGAGAGTGAAATTAGTATAAGAAACTTAAATTCAATGGGAATTGGATCCGGAAATTATAGTCACTTACTTACACCAATTTTATTAAAGCAATTACCCCGAGATTTAGTCGTAGAGTTCTATCGTAAAAAAGATTCTACCAAGATTGGTGACGTTAATGAATTAATCAATTTATAAAACCTGAAATTGAATCTCGCGAATCTGCAAATATTATAACTGGACATTCCCAAAAAGTTTCTGAAATTCCCAGATCTTCTCCAAGGAATTCTTCTTTTTATGGACTGTCTAATTTTAAAAATAAGTTTCCTTTATCTTCAGCTTTAAATACTGTTGTTAAAATTGTGTGTATTTTCTGTAACTCGGATTCGCACACAGCATTAAAATGCAAAATTTTCTCGGACGAGCAAAAACGTTATAAATTAAAGAAAGACGGTAGATGTTATCGATGTATGGCTTATAGATACCTAATTTCTCAATGCAAAGTTAAAATTTCACCATGTGAAACGGGCCATAGTTCACAGCACAATTCCTTGTTTTGCCTGAAAATCAAAATTGAAAGCAGCGCTTCTGAAACCAAAACTCAAAGGCAGGAAATTGTAATTTCTTCAGTTTTAAAAGCAGAACATAACCTAAAAGCGTAACATAAAGATACACGACTTTACTTCAAACTGCGAACGTTCAAGCTGAAAATGGTATGAACAAGGTCATGGCTAGACTTTTATTTGATTGTGGTTCCCAGAGGTCCTTTTTACGTTATTTGAAACAAACTCTAAATCTAGAACCAATACGACAAGAGAAACTTTTAATTTATACTTTCTCGAAACGCATACCAGTAGAGAATATTTTTGATGTGGTTGTTTTAAAATTAAGAAGCAGATTTCCCTCTTTTGAATCTATAAACATCGAGACTTTGACGTCCGAAGAAATAACTGGCGTGGACATATATTCGGATGTGGACCACAAACTTGTAAATAGGGTGATTCCAGCCACCTGCGTGCTATCTGACTTCCCCGAAAATTCGAACCCTATTCAAATCCTGCTTGGAGCTGACTTCCTGTGTAATGTTCTAAGGGGAGAAGTAAAAAGAATAAACAAAAACTTGTTCGTGCAGCCGACCCTCTTTGGTGACACATTGATAGGTCGAATTCCAGACTCCCAAATGGGAAAACACTTGTCCATCTTTACTGCATCTTGTGTAGTAGAAAATGATCCGAGTTCCAATGTATAAGACGCATTGAAATTGTTTCCCGAGGCTATATCGATCCTGAAAGACGCGAAAATAAACAAAATTCGACACTAATTCTGATGAAATGGGAAAAAAAATTGGTGAAATTCTAATTCCATGATCGAGATCAATGAACATGCTGATTCGCACCTAAAAGTGTTAGGGCTTGTTTGGAACAATAACGACGATAGTTTGGGGCTCGATTTGAGAGCTTTGTTGTCAAACTTGTATGACAACGAATGCACAAAAACGAAATGTACTTCATACTGCTGCAAAATTGTTTGATCCTTCTGGATTTATATCCCCATTCCAAATGCATCTTGCAAAAATTATGACAAATTGGTGTTGGATGGGATGAAAGATTTTCCGGGCAATTAAAAGAAAAATGGCATGCATGGTGTAACGAAATTGCACATTTTCAGAATTTAAAAATCCCACTACACTATTTCCCCAATACAAATTTAATAAATAAGGAAGATGTACAGTTACACGTATTTTTCAATGCTTCCTTAAAATCGTTTGGAGCTGTGGCTCACTTAAGGTATAAAACTTCGAAGGACTCTTTTCAGACTAGTTTTGTAATTTCAAAATCTAGGGTAGCACCAATTAAAAAACTGACTCTTCCTTGACTTGAGTTAATGGGTACTATAACTGCTTCAAGAATAGCAAAACATCTTATGAAATTTTCAAAAATCTTGAAAGAGTTATTTTGTGGAGTGACTCAAGGATTGTTCTCCACTGGATAAAGGTTTCAGCACCTAAATATAAACAATTTGTTTCAAATAAAGTCGTGGAAATCCAAGAAATTACAAACCCCAGTAATTGGTGGCACTATAGTGGTAAGCAAAACCCAGCAGATTTGTTAACTAGAGGGATTACTAGCAATGATTTAATCGCTTCTGAAAGCTGGTGGCATGGTCCTGAATGGTTGAGAGAAGCGGAAAATCTTAGGTCCAAGGCAAAGGTTTTTTTTTGCATGATTCTATAGAGCCAGAGATCGCCACCGAAATTAAATCCGGCATTATAGTCAGCACAGCTATTGTTGAAGAAAAAAAATATATAGATTCTGAGAAATTTAGCTGCTTGCTTAAATTGTTATGAGTGACTTCTTGGACATTGTTTTGTAAATACCCTTAAAAAGAAAAATGCTGAAAAGGGTCCTCTTGCTTCAGAACTTTCCTGCGCATAAAGAGTTTGGGTGATAATAGTTCAAAACGAATTTTTTGCCAGCGAAATTACGTGCTTAGAAAATAACAAACATCTCCAAAGAGACTCGAAGTTATTATGTTTGAACGCCTTTTTTGATAGCAGTGGTGTCCTTCGAATCATTGGAAGACTAAGGAAAACAACCCATTTATCGACCTATGAAAAACATCCTATTATCCCAAGGCCAAGTTAACAGAGATATAAATCTGGGAATCTCATGAAAGAGTCTTTCATTCTGGTGTATCCCATACGTTGGTACAAATTAGAGAAAAGTACTGGATTTAAAAGGCCAGACAAACCCTTAAATCTCTTCTTGGAAAATGCATAATATGTAAACGATTCCACTCTTCTCCCGGAAGTCAAGTGATCGCGCCCCTTCCAGACATTCGTGTAGAGCAGTCAGCTCCATTTACGATAATCGGAGTTGATTTTGCTGGTCCTCTTTACATGAGAGATAGTATTAAAAAGCAACATATCTTGTTAATAACTTGTGCAGTAACAAGAAGTGTTCATCTATAATTGGTGTTCATCTAAATTTCAATTCCATGACAGCACATTTTCTTTTAGGGAAGCGAGTTGCCTCCTTGCCTTCTGTAAGACTTCACCTTGATTCGAATCTTTCTACCAGGAAATGCTTGATAAAAGCATTTAATTACCGAGAAAAATTGATGAGATCCTTTGGGTCTAGGTGGAGAAATGAGTATTTGCTGAATTTGAGATTGGCCTATTCAGGTTTTGTTAAAAATATTCCACCTTTTTAAGTTAATGATGTAGTCTTGATTAAAGATGATCATCTACCTCGGAATTTCTGGAAATTAGGAAAAATTCTTGAATTATTTCCCGGAAGAGATGGCCAAGTGAGAACTTGCAAAGTTAAAACCGAGTCGTCAATTATTAAACGTCCTGTACAATTGTTGTATTATTTAGAAATCCAGGACTAGGAATTAAAACCTTAATACTTCTAATATATGTATCATATACTTTTAATTTCTTTAATATTAATTACTTAGCTAGTAATATTTTCGAATATTGTTTAAAGTGAATATTTTATTATTTGAAATGCGTATTTGCTACTTGAAATGTATATTTTTTATTTGAAATGTTAGGTATCATATTTTCTTGCAGTAAGTTTCTTATATGTACTCTTGAATTTAATTGTTTTTTTTAGTAATTACTAGGTAACTTTCTTGAAGTTGAATTAACAGTTCATGAAATATAAGCGTAAGCTCTTGGAAGTTTTGATGACCCTCTTGTTTCATCCGGAGGCAGGATGTTAAGAATTAAGCCAATCACGTCATCTTCTTGGGCGGAGCCAGCTGCCAATCATGTAGACACCACGTGATGTGACTGCTGATGCTGAAGATTATATATATATATATAGATATATATATATATATATATATATAT
>JAOUZG010003378.1:341683-356847 GCA_026289955.1 Argiope argentata
TATATATATATATATATATATATATATATATATATATATGGATTTGAAATGCTGTTATAAAATTAGTATTTGATAATTCATAGATAGGATAAATTTTCCATAAAGTAGGATTTCTTTCTGATCAAAAATAAGTATATTTAATTATTTGATAAAAAAAAGGTAGAAGGTTAAGAATAATTACAAATTAGAAAAAAAAAGAATACGCAGACTATTGGATTTTGATTTTTAAAGAATAATAAAATTGTAATTGATTGCTCTTTTTTATATATCAATGACTAGATGTTAGAGTTATTTATATTTTTGAATTTTTTTAGTGAAATTTAAGCAACAATTCTCTAGTTTAAATACTTAGTATTTCCTTGAGTATAAGGATTTCATATCAGGACAATAAAAATTGTACTATTTATAAATACTAAATCAAATATAATTTCCAATTTTTGTTTTTCTTATTAAAAAGTATTTATTTATCGAAGAATTAAGACTAATGCTGCTATATATTTATTTCATATATTCTATTCTTTGGAATTGTTATATAATCTTTAAACATGATTTTGTATTTTTTTAAATGTATAAAATAAAATAGGAATGCTTAAAGAAGTTAAATAATTGAATCTAAGTTAAATATTGGTGAACCAATTACTCCAAAGATTAAAGGAAGGAAGGTAAGGCAACCATATAGGCGGACTCGAAAATATTTAAAAAGGTAATGAAATGCTTAATTTTTTAAGTAATATATTAGTTGGAATTTGAAAATGAATATTCATCTCAATGGCCAACTCGAGTCACTTTTAGTTAATCATTTAGAATCTTTTTTCTTTTAGTAATCTGAGGTTTACATAATATATTATACGTTGTGAATTGACTCTTTTCAGGTGGAGTTTTCAGCAAACAAAATTAATTATACATCATGAACTATTACAATTTTTGGAACGAAATTGAATGCGCATACATGAAAAGGCATACCAGATCGAATTAATGAGAAATAATGATTTCCATCAGGGATGCACAACCTATGGCCCGCGGTTCAAAATTGGCCCGCTTAGCCTTTGAAGTTGGCCCGCAAATGTTGCTAATAAAATAAGGCTGATTTAAAATAAAATGATACTTTTTCAAAAAAACAAGAAAAAAATATACATCAGAATAAGTAATTTACAGTTGTTTATTTACTTTTTATTACGCGGATTTTCAGTTTTTACTCTTTATGGCTACCTGTGAGTACGCGTTTTCGTATAAGAGAAGCTTGCGGATGTAATGGCAGGAAGCCACGGTTTCCGCTTCCAAGGTCCAAAAACAAATGTCTATTCACGCATGTGCCTCGAAACAGCTTCGATTCGAAGTTAAGTTAAGCCAACGAAAAGTTCCTGATCGAACTCGTGTTTTTCTGCGTGGCGAGTTTTACCGTTGCCTTCAACTTCTATTAAGCTGCGACGATCATTCTAATAAACACAGCGTGGTTTTGCTAGCAGATCGGTTGTTTCGTAATCGCGGCCACAGAAAGGATCATATTTTCTCTTTTGATTTTACATTTTTAGTTCAGTATCATTTATTTTATGAAGTTATATAGAAATATTTCAGTAAAATGAGAGAGAAAAGGAAAGGTGATTTTCAAAATCGGAAATTTCATGATTCATGGACATATAGATATTGTTTTATCTATTACAATGATACTGTCACATGCTTAATATGTACTTGCAAAATTGCAGTGGCAAAAGAGTATAACGCAAAGCGCCATTGTGAAACGAAGCAAAAACATTTTATGAAAGGATCTAAACGATCGCAAAAAGTCGAACAACTCAAAAAATCTTTCAGCAGTCAAGCAAATTTTTTTCAAAAACAAGTATCTGAATTGGATTCATATGTGAAAGTGAGCTGAGGTGTCGCCGAAATTATCACTAAAGAAGACTGGCCATTCACAGACAGTGATTTTGTAAAAAAATGTTTGTTCAGAAAAACTTTGTCCTGAAGCAAAAAGGAAATTTGAAAATATAAGCTCAAATTGAATTACTCAAAGAAAAATTCAACAGATGAATGAAGGTATTAAAAATCAAGTAAAATCCGCTGCTTCAAAGTTTGTATATTTATCTTAGCTTTTGATGAATCTACACATAGAACAGAAGTGGCTCAAAAACTTGTGTTTGTTCGTGGAAATGATAAATTTTGTGTTACGGAAAAAATTCTTAGAATGTGTCCCATGAAGGGGCAAACAACTGGAAGTGAGCATTTTTCTAGTTTGATACATTTGTGCGATTCAGCTTCGTTAAACCTGAACAATTGTGTTGGTATTACCAAAGATGGAGCAAAATCAATGACTGGTACGAAAATACGAATGGTTTCGCTGTTAAAAGAACGCCTCGCCCAGTGTGGTGTAGAACTGATCCAGTTTCATTGCATTATTCATCAAGAGAATTTATGTGATATAGAATTAGGATTTGCAAACTTAATTCAGTGTGTATCTGAAGCAATTAACTTTATTCGTAGTAATTCCCTCAAGCATAGGGAATTCAAAGAATTTTTTAAAGTATTTGATGATCTGCCTTCTGATATTCTTTATTACACAGAAGTTAAATGGCTCAGCCGAGGAGTTGCCCTTAAGCGTTTTATGGTACTATATGAGGAAATTGTGACATTTCCAAGTGACTATGTTAGAAATACTAGTCGCTTAAAAGAAGCAACTTTCCAGGGTGATTTGGCTTTTCTCGCTGACATAACAGGTCATTTGAATGACTTAAACCCAAAGCTTCAAAGAACAATTCAATTTATTTTTCAATTAATAAATAATGTAATGACATTTAAACAAGAGTTATGTTTCAAAATCATCTGTAAGCTAAAAAATTTGCACACTTTCCCAACTGCCAAAAATGTATGAAAAATTTCCACACTTGAAAACACAGTATGAGGATCAAATTCAAATAATGTATTTGAGGATCGGTTTTCGGATTTTGAAAAGTGCCAAACAAAAATTGATGTATATTCTTCTCTATTTTCTGTTGATGTAAATCGAGAGGATAAAAAGTATGCAATTAGACTTAAATGATTTACAGAATTCTGATTTTATTTCAAAAATGAATTCAAAGAAAAACCGATATTAGTATTTTATAAAGACTTACCTGAGGAATTTTCGTGCTTAAAAACGCAATTCGGCTGCATGTGCAACTTTATTTTTCAGCACTTACATTTGTGAGCAACTTTCTCTTTAATGAATTCAAACAAGTCAAAAATAAGAAATAGAATGGTTGATGAGAACCTTTCTTCTGTTCTATGTATTGCCACAACTAATTTTAAGCCCGACATAAAATCAATAACTTCAAATATTCAGTCACAGCCACCTTATTAATTTTAACTAATTTTGATTACTAATTTTTTTCTTCAAAATTTAAATTGTCTTCTCTGTATAATAACCAAAAAAAGTTTTCATCTGTTATTCTGTTTCAAGTTTGCCTCCTTTTTAGCAGGAATCTTTTTTTTTTTGGAGGTAAAGTATTTTAATCATATCTCTAATGTTTTTGTTTTATTCATTTATTTATTGCATAATGTGTGCATGAGTAAAATAAATAATTAATAATTGTAATTCATGCGTTTCCACAAAATATCCCATTGATTTCCCGTTTATAACATGTTTTAACATTTCACGTGCTGCTTTGGCCTTCACTTCACGTGCTGCTTAACTTGTTTTAACTTCACGTGCTGCTTTTTTTTGTATTTTAGCCCCTAATCCTGAAAATACTGTGCATCCCTGATTTCCATAAGGAGAAAATTTCAAGATACCAATTGATGAACGGTTGATCAGTTTTATTATCTAAATAAACCAGTCTTTTTTAATAATTTCCATCTAGATCAGTTTTATTATCTAAATAAACCAGTCTTTTTTAATAATCTCCATCTATCTCAGTTTCTTGAGGATGCAGCAATAAATTGCAGAGATGCTCCATTATTTTTAATCACGACTGTACTACAAATAAAATTAACCATTTCAAGTTTCATTGAAAGTTTAAGAAACAAACGATTTTTATTTTTAGAATTTCTTTAATCTGCATTACAACATATAATCCAATAACTTGCATCAATTTATTTTCTAAGATTCTTATATTAAATATAGAATATGTTTTAATATTAGCATGTTATTTTCTTTTGTTGAAGGAGCAGATAAATGCTTTTACAAAGAATATACAAATTCTAAGGGTACTAAAAAATGCCGATGTTTCTTATTGAAATAGGACATGAGATTAGCATTGGTAACCTGTTTGAGAACTGTTAAAACCAAGAGAAAAGAAGCTGAATAAGCCCCTCTTGGGAAACATTTGGTCCTTTCACTGCATTAACCTAATGAAAACACTTCGTGAAGGCCAAAGATAGACCATGTTTGAAGTATCTCATACAGAATAATGCAGTATCATATGCAAAAAAGCTGAACTTTGATGAACAAAAATGAGTTTGATAACAGAATTTTTTAGGTTAATAAATAGACAGCCTTTTACCAAATTTTTTAGTATCAAATCGTTTAGATATGTTATTGCATTAGAAGTGAATGAATTTTAATCATTCATTTACTTGAATAAATAATTTGTTGCCATTCATTTACTTAAAAGAATTATTAACAATGTTAGAAAAATGCGAACCGTTTCCATTTTACTATCATGACTACATAAACATTAACTGAAAGTTCTTTGTAAAACAATCAAAATCACTAAATGCATAGATAAAAATAGCTTTTAATAAACCAACAGAATACATTTAAATATGATATATAATAAGTTAATGCAACAAAATAATCGTAAATAAGTTTTAAATCATCATATTCTTTCGGAAAACTGTTTAAATAACATAAAGAATTATGTTTTATGCCTTTGAACTCAGAAAAAATTATCAAAGGGGAATCTGCCTGATCCTGTTTGTCTATTTAGTGAAATATATGTGATAATTTTAAATTTTTAGGGGGAGAATTCATTTTGAGATCAAAACTGATCGAGGTAAAAATTATTTTTGAAGATTTTAAACTATTTCAACTGTTGTCTCGTCAAAGTACTGACGTTTGATTGGTCAATTCGACGTTTCAAAATTCCGCCAGATTTTGTTACAGAAGAGTGGAGCCTTTTTCTCTTAAAATGGTAGCATCTAAATATCCTTTTATTAGTATGACTATAAGAACCGGAACACTTCACAAGAATTGAGTTTTGGTAAGAAAAAAATTTCAGAAGTAGTACTTTAATCGATTGAAACTATGTAAAATGCATTTTTTTACGTCCTTTAAAGCGATTCCTATTTCTAACCTGCTTCAAATTAAGTATTGGGCTGCGAGTAGAATAGACGTTTCGCGCACATCACAGTGCAAAACAATTTAGTCATGCCCTTTTTTCTTTTTCGCAGGTCACTTTACAGAAAGTTCCCAATAACCGAGTCATTTGTTTGAATGACATAGTATAAAAATCAACTCTTGTAAATGTTAAAAGATTCAAGGAAAAAAGTTAATGCATTTTTTAAAGCTTCTTCTTAAAGTTTTTTTTTCTTAAAATTTCTTTCTTAAAACTTTTCTTAAATTTTTTTCAATGGACGTTCTTTAATATTTTAGCTATACCATCAATTTTTCAATCTTATTGCATCTTTTATGAATGATAAGACCAGGAAAGGGATTCTATAAATGAAAGAAAATAATTTATTTCATGAAAAAAATTCAATAAATTAAAATAATTAATGTAATTAAAATTATTTTTAAAAAATTGCTTGAATTGGAGTTATGATTATTCATATGGCACTTTCATCAGCATGAATTAGAGAATTATTTTACCATCAGATTGGAAGAGTTAAATTACAAGCTATGAAAAAAATAGCAAGGTTATGAATAGAAAATTCCTTTCGTAACTGCTCATTTTATCCCTTCCTCGAAATATTTCTTGTTATATTATTCCTTGTATTCCTATACCTATTTGGAAAGTTTCAGTTCTAGTGACTATTATTGGTCACAAAACAAGTTCTTTCATTCCTTAAAAAAGGCTTCAAAACAAAGACATTCGGTATTGTAAAGCGATAACCTCCTTATCATGGTTTATACAATAATAAATTCTTATAATTTGCCTTCGGTAAGTATAGATTGTGCATGACATCACGAAAAGCATTTATTATTTTGGCCATAGGGACAGAAAACTAAGCAGTGAGAAAAAAATTGCTTAGCTCATTTATTAAATACTAGCCGCCTTTGGCGACCAGTCGGTTCGCCAATATTAATACCGACTAAAGGGTTAAATCCTTTTTATATATAACTTGGTCTCATAATAAATTTTTCAGCAAAATATTTTTCAGCTTCAAATTTCGATAGTCACGTAACTCACTTATACTATTATGTAGGCCTTAAACAGTCCTATATTTGAACTCCGCATCTCTCTCTGATTTTCTATCAGTGCACGTAAAATTCACTTTTAAATTAAATTGAAAATGATGAGACTTCAATTAATACAACGACCTCTTTACTCTATCTAAGCATGTCTTTAAATGAAACTAAGAACTGTAAGCAGAATATTCCGACATTGAAGTTTTATGTTTAATACAGAAATTGAAACATCATAAAATATTTTTACAATTTATAAGATCTCAAAAAATTACTGAGCAAAAATTTCACAGGTTAATTGAAACCTTCAGTTTTTAATTTTATTTTTAGATGTATATAAATACTCTCAATAATATATTTTTTAGGTTTATAAATATATTTCAAAAAATTATGGTTTAAATTCCTTTGGTCTTATAGATTCATATTTTTAAAATATTCTTAATATTTCAACTTCTAAATAAATAAATAAGCACTTCTATCTTCTTCGAATCTGGCTGATTTATTCATTTCTGAATATTGCAAGTTTAGAACAATCATCATTATCATAATCTAGACCAATTATTCTAGAGTAACCTTGATTGGCTTCTTTGAGATCTTGATAAAGTGATCTAAAATCGCCAGTTTTTACCTTAATAGTTATATTGAAATTTTCATAGATCGATCAGCTTTGATGATTGATTTAGTTGATTGGATTTTATTTAAGGACTTATTTAATCAAGGACTTTTGTCTCAAGAATTTATTATTATTTAAGGACTTATTGTCTCAAGAATATTTTGTTAAATATGATTCACAGAGCAGATGATGTATGTAAAAATTTAATTCATCGGCATTTTTTCCCTAAATCTATAATTATATATTTCACTTGGACCAATTGCTATGAGATTATTTATATCCCTCCCCAAAAAATTAAGAAATTAGATGTTGGGCTCCGATTACAGAAGATGCCTTGTAGATGTTAAGCCATATTTGCCTTAAATAAAATTGTTTAATTGGATTAGTAATACGTGTATAGTAAAATATCATAGAAAACCTTTCCATCCATTTATTTTCCAAAATTATCACGCTTCATATTTATTTCAATTTATACAGACACATGCCGAAAATGACATTTTTATATGTTTAATTTGGAATGATATTTGATTTATTTTTTCTCGTGAGAGAACACGATATTGTTTTGGTAGAAAGTTTGGATGTCTCTGAAATATGCGAGTAAAAATAAGTTTATATGCTTTTACAAATTTTGCATTGTTAACTATTACGTATGCTTGTTTGAAAGGAGATGCGTTTTTATTTCGCATGATTCATTAAAATGCGGAGAAAAATTACAATCACGAAGGTGAATTCTTCGATTTGCACAAAATATCTTCTTCGCGTTGCTTTTTGTTCTTCGTTTCTTTGAAATGACGTCATTTTAAAAGATCGTTTAAGATTTCTTGCTTTTAAATAATTAATCTCGCTCTCAGAAGATTATCGTTTGGTGCTTTTCTAAAAATTCTTTTTCAGTTTTCACTGTCGCAGTTTTGTAATATATTTTTATTTTGTATTTTTATTTATTTTAATTCTTTAATTGAATTATTAAATTTGATATTGCAAACGATTTTCACTTGCATTTATTGTTTAAAAAATATCACATTTCCTATTTAATTCATTTCATATAATCACGTGATGAAAATTGTATGTTTCTGTTTTAATTTTGGTAGTAATTAACTTTTTTAAAAATCAGAACTTCTGAAAATGTGATGGCAACATTTTATTAAAAGCTGATTTTTTTTTGAGATCCTCGAGAAGATAAAATTTTATTTTTATTTATTTTTTGCGAAATAAATTGTTGGAAAAAACGATTAAATTAAATGTTTAAAAATTCATTAAAAATAGAGTTTTAATTTGTAGATCAAAGAATTAGTATCATTGAAAAGCTAATTTTTTGCGCTTTAACTTGATACAAAAATCAATTTTGTGCTGTAATATTTTCGGAAGTTATAGCGAAAAAACGTTAAAATTTGGTTTAATTTTTAATTAATTAAAATTTTAATTATAAATTCAAAAAAAGGGCTCCGAGGTGCACATTCCCGGCACCCAAGGTATACATATACCAAATTTGGTAGCTGTAGGTCGAACGGTCTGGCCTGTACATCGCCAACACACACACACACACACACACATTGTGCTTTATTATAAGTAAAGATAGAAGTATATCCCGGTTTTTGTAATTTCCTTTTTTTCAAAAGTATATATATCTTTCACCGTTTTTAATAAGAGTTTTTATTTACTGTAATTCTCAAACATTCTAAACTTTTTACTGTCTTGAAATCAATCGATTTAAAATTTAAGAAGAAACGTTACTTTACTTACTAATTGTACTTGCGTTGAGAAGCAACTTTAAGAGTGCTAATTTTTAACTGAATTTTCTTTGATCTCTCATAAATATTAGTTTTCATTTTCATGCAGATGGAATTTCATTCAGTTTGATACAATATGATCAAATTTAAAGCTTCTTAGCCATAAAAAAAGCAACCATAAGAATGAAAAGTTTGCAGAGGAACAGATGAAAAGTTTTCTTGTATGAAAGTTGTTTCTTGTAAATTTTTTAGTTTTCGAGCAAGGTTATGAGAATCTTAATATTATACTCACAATTTTTTTAATACCGTGCTGTAGCTCGTCTGAATTAAGCATTTCTTTTATTAAAGAAACTGATATTAGAATATAAATTTTTAAAGTAAACTTAGAAGGATATTTATATTTTAAGCCATAAAAGATTATCATTATTATCAGATTTGATTTCTTCCGTGTTATTTTACATTATGTTGGATGCATCCCTAAAAAAATCGAGCAATATCTAAATAAACGCAAGAACGAAGAAAAAGAACCATTTATTAATTTATTTTGTCGAAAATTACTGCTTAGAAGCTTTTATTAAATGTACATCGGTAAAACTTTTGCTAAATCGCAAGCAGAAATTATCCAAATGAGTCTTAGGGAAGTAGCATACCATATTCTTTTATTCATTTTCAAAACAGTTTTAGCTCAGAATATTGAGTAAGAATTTGATGATTAGTTGCATTTAATTCATATCAATATATAAAAATATCGCTTAAGAATATGCTGATTCATTGTAAATGACTGAGTTTTCGAGATATTTGACTGTAACTCTTTTTTCTTTCTTTCGATAATGTACTCGATAATACAGAATCAAGCAAAAACACAAGATCAGCTTCTGTTACAGGATTTAGAATTTTGCAGAAACAGAAGATTTGTACTGCAATAAAGTAACACTGTTCATTTAGGGAATCGAACACTACATCTGTGATCTAGTCAAGTTAGTGCAAATTTTTTGAAGGCTTAATAAAAATTAAAATTTTTGAGCATCTTGAAGGTATCAGAAAAAACTATTACAAAATTTTAATGCTTAGCAGTTATTATTACAAATAGTTTAGGAAATTGTAATAAAAACTGCGTTCTTTAAGTGTATTTAGGAGAAGAAGAGAAGAAAAAGAATCTGGTGGACATGGTTAACATAGAAGACGCAGATATTTAAATTCTGAAAAAAAAATCAATTTCATTTTCAATAAAAATCTTAAAGAGCCTCACACACACAAAAAAAACATTAAAGCTACTGAACTACTTACAAAATGCTAAAAGTTTGTTTTTAGGTTAATGGATTAAGTATAACTCAGAAATATCTCGTATCAGAGTTCAACTAGAAGAGAGAACTCGAATATCTTTTTCATCATCTTAACATGGGAAAAAATTTATTGTAAATCGTTGAAGGTTAAATTTCTGTTTTAAAACTAAGCAGCATTTGCATCAAATTTTACACAATTTTTCAATGTTGCCCATTTGCCAAATGTACGGATTATAGATTTGCATCCGTTAAAAGCCTGAAAACTTTGGAGAAAAGGAAATTGGAGTCAATTCATATAAATATCACGTGAAGTCTCTGTTGTCAGTTCATTTAATGTCTTCACTCCCAATTAAGTTTGGGATCGGTATGCTTTAAACCATTCTGTAGAATGTTTAAATTTTGCGTTGTGTGTCAGAGTTAGAAATGTATGGTATTTTTTGCAGTAGATTGTTAAGTATTATACTTTTATAATTAAAACTAAGTTAAATTTAGTTATATTTTTTATGAATGTACATTTTATTTATTTATTTTTGTGTTAAAAATAGTTAATTTCCAAGCATGATTTCTTCAGGAAATTCTGTCTTTAATTTAGGGAATTACCATAAAATAGAAACATTTTTTTTTATTTGGGAGCAGACTTGAATATAATATAGTTTAAACCAGCCTTTCACTTTGAACCAGTATCAAATAAAACTGCATTTTAGAATGAATGAATTTTCTGTTTTGCTTATTTGAGATAATATTGAATTTTTTCATCCAAGATCTATTAAAGGATGAATACATTATCAATGGTTAGCTTCTAAATTTCAACTCAGCTTGAAGATTTAAAAAGAGTTTGTAGTAGGGTTTTCTAAATGCTATAATTTGAGAACATTTTTAAAACATCAAATTTTGTTCTTATTTCTGTAGTGGTTAAAATTAATTAATTCTTAATCGTTTAATTAAGATTTTAATTGAAAAGAATAATTTACGTAAACTCTAAAATCTTAACCAAACAATTAAGGTAAAAAAAATAGTTTATTTGTAACGTAACTTTATTATTATCAAGAAATCTCTTACTCTGATTCCGAATAGTAAGGCTTTACTTCTAGAAAAGCATTTAAAATTGGAGCTGTAAAAAAAGTGAAGCTTTTAATAAATGTATGTAAAATCGTAATATTTAGAAATTACGATATCATGAAAGAAGCCAACAGTATTAATGTGTTATGTATGTTTTGTATGCTTTTATGTATTTGCTTAAATTAGTACATTTAATTATTATAAGTTCACTAAAGACAAGTATGTGCTAGAAATTATTTCAGATATAAAATTTCAAAATGACACACGACTATATTTTCTACAAATTATATATATATATATATATATATATATATATATATATATATATATATGTGTGTGTGTGTGTGTGTGTGTGTGTGTAATGATATTTTTAAACTCTTAATTTTAATCCTAATTAATTTCCAAAGCCCTATCTTAATTTGGCTCATAGTAATATCATTCTAAAATATTCTCTTAATTCATGATCCATTTCACTCGCTCTAGTTAATTATTTCAAGAGAAGCTGTGTAAAATTGCTGAAACAGCTAAACGCCTGTTACTTTCTCGCATTCCGTGGGAGAGATGAAAATTGCTGACCTAAACAAAATACTTTTAAAAAGATCCCTGTGTTTCCCTTACCTCTTATGTGTGAAAGGTGGAAATCCCCACTGTCCAAGTTTATAATCTCTATAAAAAATATTTATCCCTATCAAAGTCTGGGTATTTAAGACCAGGGATAATGTTTTCCCCTTCCCTTTTTTGTACACTTAGCTTTTCTGTGTGGTGTCGTCCTGTGTTGTGTACGTCGCCTTCGCTTGTAAATTATGCCTGCTCCCGTGATGGAATAAAGAACTAAAAATTCAACCTGTATTCTCCATGATTTCGGCCACGACTCTGCCATTTATTCTCAGCAAATTAGTTAAATGTGCTTTTCATAATAAAAGCCGACAGGATAGTTCTGTGAAAAAGCCCCAAATGAAGCATTAAAATGAAATCCTCGGGAGAGGCTCCGCCGCTGCATTAACTCCGCTGGCTAGGATCGCCGCCGTGCTCTGAACCGCCTGTGTCCGATTCGGGAGCGATGGGTCTCACGCCGTACTCCTTCGGCCACGGCAGAACTCCCTTCCTGGCTCTCTTTCTCCGGCTACGAAACGTTCATGTTCCCCGGTTGATGCTCCGATGGTATGCTACATTTGCTTCCTCCGACATGCCCGATTCCTACTGTGGTAGAGGTGGGTCGTTCGCGAACGAACGGGTCAAAACAATCGGGTCATCTAAGTGAACGAACTGAGTCGGGTCGCCATTTTCTGATTAGTCGTTCGTTCGCGAACGACTGTGCGGACCCTGCTATATCAGTTCATTAACTGTGTGGATCCACACAGTCGTTCGTGAACGAGTGTGTGGACCTGGTTATTCCTGTTTACGAACGAGTGTGTGGACCTGGTTATTCCTGTTTACGAACGACTGTGGGCAACTTGCTAATTTCATGCATGAACCTCCTAGAGATAAGATGTTTGTGGTTATGTCCGCAAAAGAATGGGAAAACAGGGGGAGGGGAGAGGAGGCAGATGTTTCAATGTCGCTTAGCAAAAGACTAGTAGTTGACCTTGGGTGATTACACGGCGTTTAGCTTTTTTATCACAACAAATTTTGGACACTCGTTTAGTAAAAAGGAAGTACTTTATGGGAGGTAGCGATAACATTTTTCAATTCCTGGAATCAGAAAGTGTGGGAATTTTCTTCTTCTTCTGGTGGATGGAGATGGAGGAGGGCATTGCCGTTTATTTATATTGGAGATTTCAGGAAGTTTTAATTGTAAAAGATTTTTATTGAACAAATGTTGGAGTATATTACGACTTTTCTGTTATGATACCAAATTTTACCTTTTAATACTACTAATTAAAAAAACATTTCAGAAATACTTTATAATACAATATAGTCTTAAAATGAATCAATTCGAACATTTTATTTGTCTTTTTGTATTTTGCGTGCTCTTTTATTCGTAAATTTAAGATATTATAAAAAAAAATATTTAAAAAAATTTATTTAAGTCACGTGCACTGCTGTCATGATAAATTATTTACTTATTTTTTAAAAGTTTATATATATATAATTTTTTTTCAAAGTAAATAAATAAATAAATATGTCACATCTATTATTGTATCATTGAATCCAATTATTTTTCAGCTATAAAAATAGTTATAAATGAAAAAAAAAGAAAGAAAGAAAGATGCTCATTCTCATTTGTTTAAAATTGCTTTTATGTTATTATTTATTTGCTTAAATATTCTTGTTTTGTTAAATTTTGAAACACTGCAATATACTATCTCGCTCTGGTTTTAAGAAAAAATGTATATTATATATATATATATGTATATATATATGCTTCAATTAGCATTTTTATTTTCTCATTTATAAAATTTAGAGAAAATATTGCAATTGACAAAAAAATTTGAACTCAAGATTTTAATGAATCTCCACGTTTCATTCTTCCTTCAATTAGAAAACACATTTTCAGAAAATGTCTATGTTTGACAAAAATAATGCAAAAGCCTTTTGAGCTAGATGGATGAAATTTGGTATAAGATTTTAGCACCAAACTTACACATTTCAATCAAATTTTCTGTAACATCAGTGCAGAAGAAATCTGTCTATCTGACTGTTTTAAACGTAAGTTAGTATGGGAACTACAGAACGATAAAAGCTGGATAGTTAAAGTTTGGGTACACATACCTAGTATATATTTTATAAACATCTGTCAAATTTTCTGCCAAACTCGTCATAGAGTTTACGGCATGCCAGTCTGCACTTTCAGAAAGTTGACAATTTTTTTAGTATTAATAGTTTATATATATGTAAATATATATATTCATTTCTACGCTTTTGTCAAATCAAAATAGGCATAATTTTACAATAGTCTGTGTATTGTGAATACAAAAATAAATTTTAAAATTTAATAAATAATTTTTAAGAATTATTTTAGTAAAAACTATGCATTTTTATAAAACTGAAAAAATACTTTAATTAGAAAATACCCAGTTTACATATGCATACTTATACAAAGGTGCTTGTCCAAAAGTTGAGTTCAAAGTGAATCCTGTCCTTAATTCAATTCATACGACTATTGGCATATATTCCAGGAAGTAAAAATAAATAAAAGAGGAATAAATTGAAAAGATTCAAATGAAATCGTGCATATTTCAACGCATCATATCAGAACATAATTTCTCGAACGGTAAATCTACCCGTGCTCGTGATAGTTAAATAATATTTTTATTCGTTTTAATTGTTTCATTGAATTAGTCACTTTTTTATTTTAAAAAATATATCACATTTCCTATTTATTACATTTTATATAATCATGTGCTCTAAGTTACATTTTTCTAGGTTTTATTTGCTGGAACAATTAACTTATTTTTTAAAAATTGGAGCTTTGTAAATGCAATGGCAATACATTATTAAAAGCTGATTTTTTTTAGATGCTCGTGCAGATAATAAAATTTTTATTTTTCGACTATGGATTTTTGTTGACCCTAAGTACCTCATCTCAAAAACAACATCAGGTTCTGACATGATAAAAATATTACTAATGTTACTTAAAAATTATTGAATAATATTATAAATAATGATATAATATCTCAAAAGTTAAAATAGTGCCAGTGGTGACTGAGCTTTATTTTTTATGGAATTATCTAAACGCAATAATAAAGCTACGTACTGACAAAATTTCATATTAAAATAATTACGTAAATAAAATAAATAAATAAAAGGAAAAATTTCATAATAAAATAAAAAGTAAAATTGGACCTAAAAAAACGTTTTTAAAAAGCATAACAAACACTGTAATCTCAGGCAGTAAAATAACTAATGTTTAAAATTACAAAACCTGACAGTCATCCCGTCCTGCGAAAGGGGAATAGAATCATAAGAGTGTAAGCATTCCCCCCTTTTCTGTTTTATGTATAACATATTTCTCAGAAAGAACAATCTATTTAGCAAAATAACAACACATGCGTCGAGAAGTAAACACAATAATCACAATACAACCGGAAATTTCCGGACTGGGAAGTGACGTAATGAGTCAGCACAGAAGCAACAAAGTCGTTCGTTCTCGAACGAAAGAGCCTAGTTTAATCGTTCGCGAACGAAAGAGTCTAGTTTAATCGTTCGCGAACGAAAGAGTC
>JAOUZG010003378.1:356857-368361 GCA_026289955.1 Argiope argentata
TTCGCGAACGAAAGAGTCTAGTTTAATCGTTCGCGAACGAAAGAGTCCAGTTCATTCGTTCGCGAACGACCTGAAACGAACGGGTCAAATTGGTGAACGAACGATTTTGAGTCGAATCTTTGAAATGAACGAGATTTCCCATCACTATACTGTGGTGTCTTATTATTTCTTTATCATTTCTTTAAGAAGTGATTGCCTGCTCTGAAGTCATTATCGTTGTGTTTGTGCTCCATATCCTCGTTTGCGTGCTCCTATCTTCAGTTTCCAGCTCCGTACCTGCCAAGGGTCATTCAATTCACAAAAGTGATTTGTGTGTGTCCAATGCTCAAAATTTGCCTTGTGATTTTTCATAAAGTGTCTCAAGTGATTCTACATCAAGTGATTAATTAGTATTAAAAAAAGCCTCCATCAAGTATCTCAATTGAAAACCAAAATTCATATTGTGTTTTTCATTTTGATTTTTCATATTTAAATTTGGTTATTTTTACAAATTATGGTTTAATAGAATTATTTAAACTATTTTTGTTTTATTGAAATTTATTTTTTTTAACAAATTTTATGCATAAATTTATGGGGTTTTTTTTAATTTGAAAATATGTTTTAATGCTTAATGTTACTTAGATCTGGTAAAATGACTGACACAGAGAAAACAAATGTGTCTGATCCTTCCATAATTCCTTTTGATCCCGAAAATGGGATGAAAATGGATTTATGGTTAGGATATTTTAACAAAATTTGTCAGGAAAATAGTAAAAATGATTTTTGGAAAATTAAAAATATTGCCAGATTTCTGAAAGGGTTAGCTTTAACTCATTACATAAACAACTGCTTAAATGTTGATAAGTTTGAAGATTCATGTTGTATACTAATTGAGCAATTTCTCCACCCAAGTATTGTTAATTTTTCGGACTTTTCTCAACTTAAATTTAATTCAAAAAATGATAAATTAGTTGATTATTTTCATAAGAAATTAGATTGACTGACGGTTTGCCAACTCAACTAAAGGAACTAATAAGCATAAAAGCCCCTTCTAACCCAACAGAATGGCTGACAATAGCAACTAAATTATTAAGAATGGAAAAATCCTCAGAACCCAATCCAGGCAGGAGTATGGAAACCAGAATAAGAGCAAGGCAATCAGCATTTTTCAAACCTATGCATAATTTTAATTTTAGACACCAAAACTCCTTTCAACCACGAGCACAAAATTATTTTAGACCAAATTATCATAATTCAGGAAGGCCGCACTTAAATAACTACCATATCCATAACCAAAATTTGCATTTCCAAAAGAGATTACCACCTTCTCCATATAGAATATGTACTCGAAAAGGAATTACAAATGCTTATCATTGGATACAAGAATGTCCTTTTCAACAATCCCAATTTATGACAAATGCTCCAACAACAGCTAATTTGGCTTCCCCGGGCACAGAAGTAACTTTAGGCGGTTCTCAAAATCCTGAAATGAGGCAAAACTTTCCAGATGAGGCCCCTGGCCCAGTACAATGACAATTACTAGTGTCCGGACACATCTCAGCTTTACCAAGTCTAGCTAACTTGGACAATATAATCCTCAGACTAATGTAAACATTGTTATTGACACAGGATCCACTCTTTCAATTATATCTGCAGATATTGTGAATAAACTTAACCTGACAAGAAAAAATGTTAACCCTATTAGAGTCAAACAAGCCCATGGAACGTTCCAATTAACCCAAATTTGTGACATTTATTTAAAAATTGGCCAAATAAATAAAAAGATCAAATTATATATTATGAATACTCCTTTACCATACATTATTTTAGGACTTCCAGATTGTAGTTTTTATAAGTTGATTATAGATTGTGATCAAAATAAGATATTTCAAAATGGAAAAATTATTACTAATTTACATACTAACAATAATTATATGTTTTTACATATTGTTGAAAATAACAACACTGGTGATAATAAGATCAAGGTAGTGAATACCTCAGAAGAAATATTTCCACCTCTGACTGTAAATAAACTATCTGAACATGTGTTATCTCTGGTGTCAGAATATTCTCATGTGTTTTCAAAAAATAAATATGATGTTGGTAGAATAAGAATGGAGCCCTCTAGAATAAATTTAACATCCAATTTACCAGTTTCACAAAGGGCTTATAGAACCTCTGCTACCGATGAAATTGAAATAAATAAGCAAATTAAAAATTTGTTAGCTGCTGGTTTAATAAAAGAATCGACTAGTAATTATTCATCTCCTGTAACATTTGCATATAAAAGAGACGAAAATAGAAAAAGTCGACTTTGCATTGATTATCGTAAAATAAATTCTCTTTGTAAATCTGAGGCAGAGCCTTTACCTAGAATAGATACTTTATTAGATAAATTAAGTAATGCTAAAGTTTTTTCAACTTTGGATCTTGCATCTGGATATTGCACATACCCTCACATGAACAAGATAAACATAAATTGGCATTTGTAACTACTGAAGGTTTATATGAATTTCAAGTCTTACCTTTTGGTTTTAAAAATGCACCTGCAATATTCAATAGAACTATTCGCAGAATTTTAAATAAACATAAATTTTCAAATTTTGCATGCCACTATTTTGATGACATAGTAGTTTTCTCTAATTCTTTAGAGGAACACTATGATCATTTAAAACAGATTTTGCAAATGTGTATTGAAGAAAATATTAAATTAAAATTTTCTAAATGTGTATTTGTTCAAGATAAAATTAATTTCCTAGGGTATGAAGTCAAAGAAGGGTGCATTTCTCCTGATAATCATAACATTGAAAGTATTAAAAAATTACAACCTCCAAAGAATGTTAAACAACTTCAAAGTTTTCTTGGCTCTGTAAATGTTAATAATAAGTTTATTGATTCTTATGCAAAAATTAGGGAACCTTTAAATAATCTTCTTAAGAAAGATACACCATGGAAATGGACAGAAAATTGTCAAAATGCTTTTGAAATGTTAAAGAATAAATTTATAACTAAACCAGTATTACAACTATATAATCCTAATTTACCTCTTCATGTTTTTATGATGCATCTCAGGTAGCCATTGGAGTTGTTCTAAAGCAACCTAACTGTTCTGGTAAATTACATCCTGTATCTTATCATTCAAGAACTTTACGCCCTTATGAAAAAAATTATTGTATAACTGAGTTGGAATGTTTAGCTATAGTAGATGCTCTTGATAAATTTTATTACTATTTACATGGGAAAAAATTCAAAATTCATACTGATCATGCTGCTCTTGTTTAGCTTAAGAGTGTTAAAAATTTAAGGGGAAGATTATTTCGTTGGTCTTTAAAACTGAGCATGTTTCATTATGAAGTTAAATATTTAAAAGGAACATCTAATGTTGAAGCTGATATGTTATCAAGGCATCCCACAGCTCAATATCTCCAACATTCTGTACATTTACTGGAATTGGATGAGATAAAACATCATCAAAATTTAGACAATTTAGATGATACTAAATATACAAATATTAATGATATGCTTGTTGTTAAAAAGAAAAATTTGTTTAAAATTGTTGTACCTTTTTCTCTAAGGAGAAAAGTTTTACAAAATGCTCACGAACAATTTGGACATCCAGGCGCTCAAAAAATGATTAATTTAATTACTCCTCAGTATTATTGGCCCCATATTACTCAGGATATTGCACTTTTTGTTAAACATTGTAATGTGTGTCAATTAAATAAAAAGAAAAGGCAAAAAATATTTGGCCTTTTACAGGCTGTGCCTCCCACAGATTGTCCTTTTGAATGTCTTTCTGTCGATACTGTTGGTGGGTTTAATTATTACAATTCAACTAAAAAATTTCTTCATGTAGTAATTGATCATGCAACTAGATATGTCTGGGCTTTTCCTTCCAAAAATGAAAATTCTGAAACTTATGTTAATATATTAAAACAAGTTTTTCAAATTCAAGTACCCTCCAAATTATTAACTGATAGAAACGGTGCTTTTACCTCATCTAAATTCAAACATTTCCTCAGAAATTACAGTGTCAAGCATCTGTTAACCTCTTCACATCATCCACAAGCCAATGGGAAATATGAAAGAGTTAACCAGTCAATAGTAACTAAATTAAAGTGTAAGGTCAATGCTTCTCCAACTAAAATTCCTTGGACTAAACTTTTAGAACAAGTAATCAATGAGTATAATTTAACACCCCATTCTGTTACAAAATTTCCTCCTGCATATTTGTTATTTGGTACTTTACCTTATCCTCCTCCCTTAACTCAAAATCAATTCTATCCTCCAGTAGAAGAAGCTAGAAAATTAGCTAAAAGTAATACAACAGAATATCATGATAAAAATAAAATAAGGTATGATGCAAAATTTATAGATTCTCCATTCAAACCTGGTGACATTTTAATGTATGAGGAATTTAATTATCCAAATCGTAGAAAATTATCTCCAGTATTTTCAGGTCCATATGAAATAGTAACCAAAATTTCCGATGTAAATTATGAAATATACAAACCAAATGCATTAACAAACAAGTTTACTGATATTGTTCATGTATCCAAATTAAGAACATTTTACCCACCAGAAAAATTAAAATTAAGTCATGAATAATAATTTAATTAAAAAAATCTTTTTTTATCTTGTTCTTCCCCATAAACCCCAACTAGGTTGACCCATTGTCTCTGCTCGTAAGAGTTAGTCTTGTTTTCTTTTCTTCATGATGATGTTGTGAGAGGCGCCATCACAACATAAATTCAAATACCAAAGTCTTATTGAGATATGAGTATAGGGTCAACCTCACAATTAATTTCTACCTCTTTCTATTTCTATTCTGGACTTTTGTTTTCCACTTTGGAAGCATCTGTTCCTGGATGGCAATAGAAAGAGAATAAGAATTACAATTCTCTTCTTGGTGTCCTAAATTTTAGATAATCAAGTTTCACCCACTACTAGAATTTGGTGGACAAGGTTCAACTAGTCACCACTAATTGATTAACTAGTGGGTTACCTTTTTTTTTCTCTTTTTCAAATTGCACATTTTTATATTATTTGTTTGAGGACTAATATTTAAGATAAGAATATTCTGATTTTCATATTTATTATTCTCATATTCAAGTGTTATTTTGATATCCAAGTGTTATTTTTATATATTACTGTTTAATATAAAATCAGAACTATGATGATATACTATTATTTTATCACAATTTATTATTTAAATATACAACACTCAATTTGATGATTCTGGTGAGTCTAGTGTTATTAAAGGACACTGTGTGCAAGCATTCTGTAGAGACATTCCTCACCAAATAGAGACTATCAAATGAGATTCTATAAACAAATCATCTGTACATTACACATTTTAATATTATTTTTGATGTTGTTTAATACTTTATTTTCATATAGATATCTTATTATCTTTTTTATACTGTAAATAATCGTGTTCCAAATGATCTTGTACTAATGTAAATATAAGGGAAACTTAGGTATCTTTATTTATATTAATTTAAATCTAGATATCACTTGTAGTACTTCTTTAAAGTTGAATTTGTCTCTCAGACACCACTGTAAGGTATGGTTGAGTGTCGAGGGCCCCGATGCACTTCCACGTCTTGCGGTGGGGGGAAATTTGTAATGATATTTTTAAACTCTTAATTTTAATCCTAATTAATTTCCAATGAACCATCTTAATTTAGCCCATAGTAATATCATTCTAAAATATTCTCTTAATTCATGATCCATTTCACTCGCTCTAGTTAATTAATTCAAGAGAAGCTGTGTAAAATTGCTGAAACAGCTAAACGCCTGTTACTTTCTCACACTCCGTGGGAGAGATGAAAATTGCTGACCTAAACAAAATACTTTTAAAAAGATCCCTGTGTTTCCCTTACCTCTTATGTGTGAAAGGTGGAAATCCCCACTGAAGTCCAAGTTTATAATCTCTATAAAAAATTATTTATCCCTATCAAAGTCTTGGTATTTAAGACCAGGGATAATGATTTCCCGCCCTTTTTTGTACACTTAGTTTTTCTGTGTTGTGTCGTCCTGTGTTGTGCACGTCGCCTTCGCTTGTAAATAATGCCTGCTCCCGTGATGGAACCATTTGTCAGAGGATTTTATTGCAATGAGGTGGAGCAGTTTGCTAGGGAATAAAAATAATAAAGAAATCAGAATGCATGCCAAAGTTTTGAAAAAGGGCTTCTTCTGCGTTAGTCTTATCAAACGAGGAAAGAAACGCGTGTTAATGAGGATAAATCTCTCGAATGGGACTCTTAAGGCCCTATCACACGGCGAAATACCGTCAGCACTTTCGTTGGCAAACGACGACGAAAGTGACGTCACTTCAGGATTTGCTGTCTGGTAAACCTAAAAACTTAGGTTTACGTTATAGTGCATTTATCGCTCTTTATCCGTTTCTCCTACTTAGTGAATATCGGCAGTTTTCTTATTTCATAATTCGTGGGATTCTTGTCAAGACGGTGCTTAAATTTATAATTAAATCCTGGATAATTTCTTAAAGTCATCCGATTAGCTTTCAATGAATATAAAAGCCCATGGTAGCAATAATAGTTGTAATTTTTTTAAAAAATTCAAACTATCTTGGAATTTGTAGATATGTAAATTACGAAGCCAATGCAATAAAATTCCATTGCTTTAATAAATTGCAATTATTTTGATGCATTATTGAATTTATTGGAATTGAATCACTTCTGCTTCAAATTTAATTTTTTGAGTGCTTAATACAATGAATATAATAAGGATTGTAAAATGAGACAAGTTGCACATTTATCGAATTTAAAAATACTTTTCTAGCCATTTTTTCTTTTGAATGTCTTTTTCATTTCTAATAGTATCAATCTTATTGTCAGTTATTGTAAATATTTATCGTACCATTCAACTAATTGTCATGTTTTCATCAAAATCAATAACAATGAAATGTGAAAAATAATAAAACTCTTTAATTATTCTTATTAACAGTTTTGTAATTATTTTTGTAGTAATAATGACTAGTTAGTAGTAGTTTTTGTAGTAATAATGGCAATTGTTTCTAATTTATCAAAATTAGTAACAATAAATTCTGTAAAATAATGAAATTTTTTAATTTTTCTTACTAACAGTTTTGTAATTATTTTTGTAGTAATAATGACAAGAAAAAAATGCTGATTTTGTGTTTGTATTTTATTAATTACTATAAATTTATCTAATCAATATTAAATTTAAAACAAAAATATATTGAAAAGAAAAATGATTTGTGGTTGTGCATTCAATTAAGCTTAAAAGGTGCATACCATCATCGATAGTGCTGAAATTTTAAAATAATTTTAAGTACCTTAAAAGTGTTTATTTTTCTAGAAAAGAGCAAATAAAACAGAAGAGGGGTACCAATACATTTAAAATAAAATTAAATAACTTTTGAAATCAAATGATTTTTGTCTATATGAAAACTGATATTTGTTGGATCCATCTCGACAAATTTTAGGTTTTGTGTACATAAAAATAAAAACTACTGTGTCTAGATGTGTAGTGCAAATAATTAAAGTTAGGAATTTGAAATATGGCAAGAAATTGATTCTAGGACATAAAAAATTTACTAAGAACATTTTTTTTTGGATTTTAATTAAAAATAAAAACAATATTTAAAAACATTACCACCATATCATTGATTAAGAAGTATTTTTTACTCTTTTAAATTTGATTGAATGTTTTTGCCCTCCTATTTATTTTTAAAAATTAATTTTTGAGAAAGTATATTTAACTCAACTTGTATTTATCATTCTTTTAATTAATTTTTATTTTCCCAAAGAAGTTCAAAATTATAAAACAATTAATTGAATAGGATTCTTCACTTGATAAATTCTAAGGCATTACACTATTTAGACTCGCTCATTTCTAAAATTGCTCTTTAAAAAAATTTGTTAAATATTTTGTTTTCATTTTATTTGCAACTACAGAGCTTTTTTTTAAAAAAAAAATCTTTGTGGATTTATTACCAGTATTTGTGATAAATAGGAATCATTAAATAATTTTCATTCAATAATAATAATCAAAAAATAATTTTCCAAAATATGTTATTGCATTTTCCTTAGTTTTTTTCAAAGCTAAAGTATTAAAACTTCATTTATCTTTACATGGATATTAAAAAACAGGTTTGTCGTAAAATTTCAAATTGCCAAGCATTTAAATAAAATAATAACCTCCACATTACATCAGGAGTGAGAAGCAATAAAACACTTGTTTTTTAATCTGACCATTTCCAAGTGTGTGGTTATTCTATGCATCTTTCTCAATGCAAATGTATAATCAGAAATATCATTCTAAATTAACTGTTAATTTGTTAAATTTAAAGAAAAAATGTGGAAAAAGAAGCCTGAATTTTATTGTCTATCATCTATTAAAAAATAATTTTTGAGAATGTATATTGGACTCAATTTGTATTTATCATTCCTTTAAATAATTTTTATTTCCCCACACCAGTTCAAAATTATAAAACAATTCCATTCCAAAACTATTTTTAATGGTATCTATAGTAGTTTTTTGCTAATGATAAAAATATGATCTTTTTATATTTTTGTCAAAACCAAATATGTTTTATATTTCTTCACTATTTAGTCTCACTCATTTCTAAAATTGCTCTTTAAAAAAATGTTAAATGTTTTGTTTTCATTTTATTTGCAACTACAGAGCTTTTTTTTAAAAAAAAATTGTGCATTTATTACCAGTATTTGCGACAAATAGGAATCATTAAATAATTTTCATTCAATGATAATAATCAAAAATAATTTTCCTAACTATGTTATTGCATTTTTCTTAGTTTTTTCAAAGCTAAAGTATTAAAACCTCATTTTTTTACATAGATAATTAAAAACAGGTTTTTCTTAAATTTTCAAATTGCCAAAAAAAAGAAGAAAAGAATATTATTTTAAAAAAAAACTTCTACATTACATCAGGAATGAGAAGCAATAAAACATTTGTTTTTTAGTCTGCCCATTTCCAAATGTGTGGCCATTCCACGCATCTTTCTCAATGCAAATGTAGAATCAGAAATATCATTCTAAATTAACTGTTAGTTTGTTAAATTTAAAAGAAAAAAATATGGAAAAAGAAGCCTGCATTTTATTGTCTATCATACAAAAGGTGATTTCGTTTTTTGCTAATGATAAAAGTATGATCATTTTTATATTTTTGTCAAAACCAAATAGTATGTTTTATATTTCTGCAACATTGTAGGTACATCTAAGTATTAAAATTTAAAATTACTATTATATTTTTAACTCTAACATTGAGTTAAAATTTTTTTAATTATATAGAAGCTGTTAACAAACTATTTAAGGAATTACTATAATCAAAAGATTATATTATTATTTGAATAAATAAAGACTGAATATGGTCAAATATATTTCACATAAAGAAAACAATTCACATCAGAATTAATATTTTTTTTATTTACTTAAAAATATCCTGTTGAATATCTGAAAATTCCATCACAATTTCACAATCCTTCTAGATAACTATACCCCATACGGTAGTGCCAGTTTTTTTAAAGTGGGGGCAATAAGTTGTTCCACAGAATGGAGAAAAGATACCGTAGTTTTACTTCGCTTTTTTCATTCTGTCGAAACTATTTTTAGTATTTAAATGCATGCTTTTTCAATATTATTGTAGCGCCAACCGATGCCTTTCTTGGCACACTACGTCACAGAAAAGTTTTGGTTGAATTTCGTTTGCAAACGATATTTCCGTCACTATCGTGGACATTTTCAAGCCGGTTAAAAAAAGTTGACGATGACGGAAAACTTGCTTGACCGGCTGCCAGCGGGCACAAATCGACAACTATCAACGAAAGTTTCGCCGTGTGATAGGGCCTTTAAAGAACTTTTCAAACTCAGATTCGTTATTATATTAATCCATAATTATCAGATTGTAATTTTCATTAAAAAAAATCGGTATGATCAACACTTTTTATTTATGATGCTCAGAAGTAGATAAATAAAGCTTATACAATGAATATCATCGTATTTAATTTATTATATTATACATAAAAAAGAACAATTTCAGTTAATTTTCTGAGAAATAAAATTCAAACAGTAAATCAATTAAAGCCTATTTTTCTAACTCTGAGGGATTTTAAATTGATGAGAAACTTCTAAGTGTTTTAAAGTATTAAATTAAATAAGAACTGTTTTCAATTCCAACAAGAGTTAGCATGAAAATATTTTTGTCTGTTGATAAAATATGATAAACCTTTTTCGTGCCCAATGTTAGCCAAGTGTTTTTTTATTCAAATTATTAGGTTTTGAACCATTTTAACTTTGGGGAATTATTTTATTATAGTTCTATGCAATCAGAACGCGTATTAGTGTGTAACAAAAAACATCAAAATATCTCTTCATGATGATGAACTGCGGAAAAATATCCAATGACCGAGAAATGTGACTGGATAAAAATTAATAAACTTGATTCACATCTTCCACTTTTGCATTTGACTTTAAAGTCATAAAGAAGGTTGATTTTCCATTAATTCCCAAACTTTCTCTGGAACGTCTTAATATTGCATTAGCATTAAATTTAAATCATTTCTCATTTTTAGAGTAATAAAGTTCATTTAATCAAATTCGGTCTATAACTACAAACCAACTATACTATATTTGGTTGTATAGTTCTACTATATTGGGTTGTACAGTCTATACATCTATATTTGGTTGTACAGTCTATACATCTATATTTGGTTGTACAGTCTATACATCTATATTTGGTTGTACAGTTCTTTGACTAGATCGATTGAATAATTCAATGTATATACACAGCCTTAGGTTATTTAGGTCTAAAAATATCGTATTCAATTTTGGTGGCATATTGCAGAAATATAATTTATAGAGGCATATAGCAGAGATAAGCTACGAAACAAGAATATCATTTGGCAGCCAAAAAAACAAAAAACCGAAAAACAAAAATAGAGAGAGTGACAAAAATTACCCGGCATATAAAAAATATTTCAACTCTTAAGACATTTTTATATGTTTGAAATGTTTTCATGGCCTTTGCATATCCTTTATATTTTTCAGTGTGGTATTTTTTTATTCTTTATCTGCTCCTGCCAATATAACAAGAGAAGTTGGGCAATATTCTTTAAACTTTTCGTGATTTTTCTAATCATCGCTACCCATGGGAGATACAGGCTCTATGCATTATTAAGGAGTAGGTTGTTCTATGAATAAAAGTCCTTTAATATCTGTCAGTATGTAATTTCTTAATGAAGGTGATAAAAATCG
Source organism: Argiope argentata (assembly GCA_026289955.1). Lineage (NCBI taxonomy): Eukaryota > Metazoa > Arthropoda > Arachnida > Araneae > Araneidae > Argiope > Argiope argentata. The sequence continues at coordinate 368,101 of JAOUZG010003378.1, forward strand.
GGATATATATGCAGGAATCGACCTTCCAGGTAGACAAACTATGCATTCAATTTAAATCCACAAACATTTCTTGTTAAAAAGTTCAAATGAAGGAATTCTAAATGATTTAAGATTGGAGTTTTCTTTTTAAATTGACACCTTCCGCTTGAAAATCTGCCTAGTTTACGATAGTGTGTGTGTGTGTGTGTGCGTGCGTGTGCGTGTGTTTGTGTGTGTGTGTGTGTGTGTGTGTGTGTGTGTGTGTGTGTGTGTGTGTGTGTG
>JAOUZG010003378.1:388361-404076 GCA_026289955.1 Argiope argentata
TATGCAGCCACCACCAGCTTGAACAGTGCCTTGCTGACAGATTGGGTCCATGGCTTCGTGGGGTCTGCGCCACACTCGAACTCTACCATCAGCTCGTAACAACTGAAATCGTGACTCATCTGACCACGCCACGGTTTTCCACTGATCTAGGGACCAGTCGATATGCTCACGAGCCCGGGAGAGTCGCTGCAGGCGATGTCGTGCTGTCAGTAAAGGCATTCCAGTCGGTCTTCTGCTGTCATAGCCCAAGGAAGACAAATTTCGCCACACAGTCCTATCGGACACGTCCCTCTTACGTCCCACATTGATTCCTGCCGTTATTTGACGAAGTGTTGCGTGTCTATTAACATTGACCATTCTACACAGACGTCGGCGGTCTCGGTCATTAAGTGCAGGTGGTCGCCCGCTGCGCTGTTCATGATGGGATATGATGCCTGAAATTTCATACTCTCGGCACACTCTTGATACTGTGGATCTCGGAATGTTGAATTTACTAACGATATCCTCAATGGAATGACCCATGCGTCTAGCTCCAACTAACATTCCATGTTCAAAGTCTGTTAATTCTCGTCGTGCCGCCATAAATCACGAAAAACCTGTTCACATGAATAACTTGAGCACAAATGAAAGCCCAAAATTAAAAGATCTAGGAATGTCTTTATTATTTATCAGCCTACTAAATTAACTTCCTACTGTCATGTACCCAAACAACTTAACGCTTCAGTGTTTAAACTGCATGAGGATCTAACAAAAAATAGATTATACACACTCTATGCCAAAACTCTGGCCAGCTACACTCTCAGGTAAACACTGCAACACAACTCGCCCACCCCTACGAAGATGAAAGCCTATTGGACGACAGCGCCTCAACCACCTCCTCTCCGGGGAGAGACTGTTCTGCCCAGCTGAACAGTGACAGACTGGACCAGAGCAGCCACGAGACAGCACAGCTCATGCCATCCAACAGACGCCATGGAGAATTCCACCACTCCTCACTATGGCAGTAGAGAGCTTCTGTTTGAAGCGGGCTCTCCTTCAACTGCACAAGTCTTCGGCTCCTCCCAACAATGTCGGGACGTACTTATTTCAAAAAAGCTTTTACCATGGCCAATAACCCTTAGGACTCAACCACAGTTTCTGCCAATGTTGCTGTTACGACAGTCCGGTCATTCAGTATTTATTATCCCTGTACCTATGGGTGGGTCGGAGAGTCAGTGATATGACATATTCGTCAAAGAATTCAAAGCACACATTGAATCTATTTTAGCTTTAGAACGGAAACTCTTTTTTCGGGTTGTCAAATTTGAGAACGAGTAGTTTTCCCTATAACTCACCAAAAAACAGGCAGATAAAAAATTCACCACGATTATGACATTAGTAGAGACAACTATACAATGAGGATTAAACACGGTCAACTGTTTTATCTAATAGGAACATACAGGGAAAAAACTTTAAAAAAATAATTTATATTATCATCTCGAAAGCTGTTGAAAAAAGTTCCCTTAACTTTCTTAGTAATTTTAATACACTATCTTAGCTCCTCAAAAAAAAAAGGCTTAAATAAAAATTAAAAAAAAAATGTTTCTATTAAAATTTTGATACATCAGACAATTGTAAAATGAATATGGTGACGTCGATCCCTTAAAATTTTGAAATAAAATTTAAACAAATCATGCAATACGCTGAAAATTATCCTCACATAAGAATAATATTTAAAAAACTGTAGTCTTTATTTTTAGAAACCCCAAATACTACCAATTGGCAATAGATTCCTTTTGAAATCTATCAAACAAGACAAAATATTTCTTTCCATGATTTACCTTGTTCTTTGAAAATACGAACAGTACTTTATTTCTAATTATTTCTCGTAAATCTCATAAGAAATTGTTATTCAACTATTATAAATATGGAAACTATAACATTTTATACCTTGATTATTCCCATATTATCTCCCTTTTTCTGAAATGATTTGATAATTATTCCTCTAACTCCAAACGAAACAAAAACTTTTGAAAAGAACCTGATCGGAACTTTCTCCTTCACTGATGGGTCATCAGAACATAAAACTACTTTCAATTTTATTTTGAGGAATCAAGAGTGGGTTGATATCAGATTAATAAGGCGAAATATGATTGGAACCCTTTAAATTTTTAAGACAAATTTCTCCCTTAAATTCAGCTCATTTATTCCTTAATTTTAAGCCTCTTGACTATATTCCTTGTTGGTCCCACCCTAATTTTGTCACTGCAGAATAGTTAGAATAGAGAGAGTTACATAAAAATACTTTGTATGTAAAATTCTATATAAAATATAATCAACAGGACGAAGATTAAGCAACTGATACTCAAACTCTTTGAAGAACTTTAAAAAAATCAGCTCTACCTGAAAATAATAAATGAAATTATACTCTATTAAAAATGTATCGTTCTTTATCCAGAATATGCGAACTCAAGAATACATTATTGGCAGTAAATGAAAGATGAGCGGAGATGATTAAATGTAAATGCAAGAGCCACACATTTGCTTTGCAGCTCTTATCCACTTAATTTAGGATAGAAGGGTAGTTATGGAATATAGTTGTAAGTAGTTTAGATATTAATGCCTTTTTCGATAAAATACATGGTTTGGTTTTAAATTTATCCTCCTAGGCTCATATATGGAAATTATAAAAAATATAACTAATTTTACTCTTAATTTAGTCAATCAAACCCAATGGCAAAATCAAATTCAGGAATTGAAATCCCCGAGGTTTCATTTGCCCGATTGTGATGACGTACAGGGAGATAACGATCATCACTCCAGATTATCGTTGTAGAGAATAAATAACAGCTTTATGAGAGAGGAAGCTAATGGGCTTCGTCAGAAATATACGAAATTTAAATTCATCGTATCCTTAATTAAAGAGAATGAAAGCTTAAAAAAAAAACCGGAAACCAATAAATAACTTCCGAAAAAAATGCTGAATATCCCCAATTACATGAAAAATATCGTGTTGTGCATTTTAAATACTAATTTTTAAAAATTATTTGCTGATGAAAATTGTGGTTTCTTATTAAGGGTGTGCTAACAATTTTGGAAGGGAAGCCGTATTTCGAATTTGAAAAATTAAATAAAAAAATATATATTAATTTGAGCTAAAAAAACAGATTAAATTGCCTTTTTATTTTTTAATACGTGAATTTAATAAGCTTGGACTAAGTTTATGCAATCACATAGTTTTGCACACTTCAAAAATAATTGAATTCAAAATCATCGAAAATATCTCGGCAATTACATCTCAAAATAGCATTTTGAAATTTATTTACGGTTTTGTGAATTCAACCTGTATCACTAGCCAGTTCAAAAAGAAGCTTTCAAAACATTCATTTCTCATTAACCTGAGGAAGCGATCCCCCTGAAACTTCCTCATACATTCTTCAATTAATGTTGAGGTATCCTTAATACTTAATTAATACTTAATACTTAAACCACTCAGATAATCCAGGAATAAAAAGGCTGTTGTGAGCTTTAACATATTTTAATGATCCATAACAAAGATAAATATCACAGCAACTTTCGATACAATTACACGATTTCTTTTTCAACGCCTCTCCAAAATCTTATTACGGCATTCACTGCCGGATTATAATTCTCCCAGGTCCATGCACAACTGCAGGTGAAATAAGCACAGCCAAATGAGGTATAAAATAAGAGTGATGACTCACAAGCTTCCAAGAATATTGTAACGTTTTGGCCGGGGCTACTGGTGAGTTGCGCGGAAAATAAACTCAGGTCTTGGAGAAATAAATATCTATTTATTTCCAGCTATAATACACATATGTTACACACAGATACACCTTCTTGATTAAGTTTTTACAAACACATAGGTAATTCAGTTCAGAGCTCCACTAGGGAAAGGTACTGTGCTTCAGATAAGTAAAGGAATCTCTCTCGGAGGTGAAGAAATGTGACGGAGTTCTTGAAACTCTCGCAAGATTCTGCTCGAGTCTCGGGATTATCTCCTCGTTGATTAACCTGCTGGAATTTTCGGAAACGTAAGGTGATGAACTGGCTGGAAGAGTTACTCGGAAGACAAGCTGTTCAACTAATTGGAGGTATCTCAAAGCTCGGATGAGCTTTCACACTTCAGGCGGGACGCACAGTGGTCCAAAAGTTTCTATGAACTTCACATAGGCTCAGCTACAGGGCGCAGCTGACTACGTTTCACCAAATTCTCTCCTGAGAATGTTATACAGAATTCCAAAGTGAATTCTAGCTCTAATCACTAGCTCTCGCTTCGTCAGTCGGCTTCTTTCTCCATCTCGTTCGTCCTCTTTTTGTTTTGGGTCTCATAGGACGGCAAATAACCAATCAGGATAGTTCCCAACTTTCATTGGTTCATCTGATCTAAGTTCTATTCCCAATCAGATGAGAGGAGAAAGCATCTATTAGCAAATAGATGTGGGGTCTCCTTCTTGTCTGTGGTATTCTTCTCCAGAAGAAAGAAATGCCATCTGCTGCTGGTCCCCATTGCGCTGGTTTGAAAGATGGGTGTCTCTTATCTATTGACAGGGACACATCTGGTTCCTTCCCTCTGTTTTTGTTCTAAACACATGTCCAGTTCAGTGGAGACTTCACAAATCACTCAGACACATCTGGATTTAGCTTGACCACTGCATTTAGCTTTGAATACCAGATGTCTGCATTCTTTGCATTTTAAAAGTTTCTCCGCTATCAGTAACTACCAGGTACAAAGGGTTACTTTCTTGTGGAAACTTAGTTCGCTATTCTTATCCGTCGCTTGTCTGAAGTCGTCAAATCCCTTCCCCCCTTGAGAGCAAAATTTTATGACAATAAAAGAGGAACATTTTTACATTTGATAGAAATAAACTTGACAATGCTAAATCTAGAGGTAATTTCACTAATATCTTAAACATATATAAAACTAAACATTCATATCCAAGAATATATGACACAAAACACAACACAACAAAAATATAAAGAATAATATTTACAAATAGTGACATTTTCTAAATAGGAATAGACTTTGTTATCTTATCTCATTTCTGTGGCCGGATGCTAACTTTATTCAAGTTACGTCTCAAACTGTCAGCATTTTGATGGTGTTTGCCAGGTCGGTGGACAACTTTGTAATTATAAGGTTAAAGTGATAATGAACATCTCATTAGTCGGGGATTGGTGCCGGCATTGATTTTCAGCCATACTAATGGATTATGGTTTGTTTCGATAGTGAAACTTTGACCGTCTAAGTAATATTTTAATTTTTTATTGCATATATTATGGATGCACACTCACGTTCGGTTGTACTATATTTCTTCTCCACATCCGAAAACTTTTTACTTAGATAAATTATTGGGTGCTCCTCATTTTTGTCATCACATTGCGACAGCACAACCTCCATTCCTAGATCTGACGCGTCCGTCTGAATGATAAATTCTGTTTTATAATCTGGGGCATGTAACGCCGGTTTTTGAGTTAATTTCCACTTCAATTCCTCAAATTCTCGGTTGCATTCTTCGGTCCACAGTATTTTTTCTGTCTTTATTTCTCCCTTTAGTGCGTTTGTTAGAAGGGCTGCAAGTACCGCGAAATTCCTTACATAATGCTCATAATAGCCTGCTAATCCCAAGAAAGTCCTATTATGGCTTTTCCCAGTGGGAGTAGGAAAATCTACACCAGCCTTAATTTTAGCTTCGGAGGTCGTTCGAACTCCTCCACCGAATATTTACCCTAAATTTTTGATATGACTCTGAGCCAAACTGCATTTTGAGGGTTTAACAGCTAATTCTGCGCCTTCTATTTTTTCACGTACATTTCCGATACTTTGACGCAGATCACACTTCTGAACATAATTCTCTGAATCTTTAATACAATTCGGCTAAAAGTAAGGGCTTAGTAGTCTATCTTTAGTTTTCTTCGCCCCCAGATGAGCGGAAGTGGATTCTTGACACAATGCAAGAATTTTGCCTCGTTTCCCCAGCTGGAATGATCAGCTGTAAATTCACATTCCCTAAATGATCTTCGTTTCTTCTGAACAATAGATCACCTCTCTTTTTAAATTTTCTCATTCCTTCTCTCTCTTCCTGCCAACACACCTTAAGGCTAACACAGTCCCTTTGTTGGGTTGAGAACGGCACTGCGCCTATCTTGATAAAGCCGCGTTCCTACAACTTACCGCCGATTTGGTTGTAAATTAGACATTCGACCCACTGGGGGACTACACTCCCCCATCACCCGTGGGCAGTCTGTAGCGTCCCACAAAAAAACGGTAATAAAGACAAACATCAAAGAGCCGGAAAGTTTGTTGGGGCACGGGTGGGGGTAAAATGAACTGAGGGGCAATTCGTTTTGAAGGTCAGTTTGTTTTGGGTAGCCATCAGAAGCAGTTTTGTTCATCGATTTATTAGAGCAATGGAGTGGGGAAAGAAATTGTTATTGAATTTTTCAATCTTTATGAAGAGGTATCAATAAAAGGCAATACACAACATCACCGTTACATGGATCGGGCCTAAGTGCATGATGGCTGGAGAAGAATCCAGAGTAGTATAAGCATTAATTACTCGTTAAATTTATTTAAAAAATTGATGTCCACTTTTAGAAAGCTGGTCATGAAAGTGAGAGAGTGTGTGTAAGAAATGGTTTTGGAACTGAAGAATTTTACAAACCAGAATGGTTTGAAAAAATGCATATCATTTCTTTATTTCATATATACGGAAAGGAGAAAAAAAAACTTCTAAGATAAGAAATTCATTTTCTTTTCTTAATAACTTGCTTCAGTTTTTAAAAAAAATATTTGAAGTGACTCTTATTTAATACTAGCCGCCTTTGGCGACCAGTCGGTTCGCCAATATTAATGCCGAATAAAGGGTTAAATCATTTTTTATATAACTTGGTCTCATAATAGGTTTTTCAGCAAAATATTTTTAAGCTTCAAATTTCGATAGTCATATAATTCACTTATACTATTATGTAGACCTTAAGCAGTCCTGATTTTTGAACTCCGCATCTCTCTCTGATTTTCTATCAGTGCACGTAAAATTCACTTTTAAATTAAATTGAAAATGATGAAACTTCAAATAATATAAAGACCTCTTTACTCAATCTAAGCATGTCTTTAAATAAAACTAAGAATTGAAAGCAGAATAGTCCTACATTGAAGTTTTATGTTCAATACAGAAATTGAAGCGTTATAATTTTTTTTTAATAATTTATAAGATCTCAAGGAATTATTCAGCAAAAATTTCACAGGTTAATTGAAACCTTCAGTTTTTAATTTTATTTTTAGATGTATACAAATGCTCTCAATAATAACATTTTTTTAGGTTTATAAATATATTTCAAAAAATTATGGTTTAAATTCTTTTGGTATTATAGATTCCTATTTGTAAAATGTTCTTAATATTTCAACTTCTAAATAAATAAATAAGCATTTCTATCTTCTTGAAATCTGGCTGATTCATTCAGTTCTGAATATTGCAAGTTTAGAACAATTATCATTATCATAATCTAGACCAATTATTCTAGAGTAACTTTGATTGGCTTCTTTGAGATCTTGATAAAGTGATCTAAAATCACCAATTGAAATTTTCATAGATAGATCAGATTTTATGATTGATTTAGTTGATTGGAATGCCCCTTTTTTATTTAAGGACTTATTGTCTCAAGAGTATTTTGTTAAATATGATTCACAGAGCAGATGATGTTTGTAAAAATTTACTTCATCAGCATTTTTTCCCTAAATCTATAGTTATATATTTCACTTGGACCAATTGCTAAGAGATTTATGTTTCTCCCCAAAAAATTAAGAAATTGGAGGTTGGGCTCCGATTACAGAAGATGCCTTGTAAATGTTAAGCCATATTTGCCTTAAATAAAATTGTTTAATTGGATTAGTAATATATGTATAATAAAATATCATAGAAAACGTTTCCATCCATTTATTTTCCAAAAATATCATGTTTCATAATTGTTTCATTTTATACAGACACGTGCCGAAAATGACATTTTTATATGTTTAATTTGGAATGATAGTTGATTTATTTTTTCTCGTGAGAGAACATGATATTGTTCTGGTAGAAAGTTTTGATGTCTCCGAAATATGCGGGTAAAAATAGTTTTATATGCTTTTACAAATTTTGCATTGTTAATTATTACGTATGCTTGTTTGAAAGAAGATGCGTTTTCAAATAGCTGATCTACTTTTACCAGTATAGCTTTAATATTACGTTACTTCTTTGAAAGAAGATGCGTTTTTATTTCGCATGATTCATTAAAATACGGAGATAAACTACAATCACGAAGGCGAATTCTTTGATTTGCACAAAATATATTCTTCACATAAGTAAAAGTAACAGTTCAAAACATGTCTTATTGTTTTAAAAATTAAAAAAAAATGCAAAAATATTTTACTACTACTGATTATTAATTGTTTTTTGTTCGTCGTTTCTTTGAAATGACGTCATTTTCAAAGTTCGTTTAAGATTTCTTGCTTTTAAATATTTAATCTCGCTCTCAGAAGATTATCGTTTGGTGCTTTTCTAAAAATTCTTTTTCAGTTTTAACTGTCGCACTTTTGTAATATATTTTTACTTTGTATTTTTATTTACTTTAATTCTTTAATGGAATTGTTAATTTTGATATTGCAAACGATCAAGAAAAATTTTCTCTTGCATTTATTGTTTAAAAAATATCTCATTTCCTATTTGCTTCATTTCATATAATCACGTAACGAAAATTGTATTTTTCTGTTTTACTTTTGGTAGTAATTAACTTTTTTTTTAAAAAAAAAGAACTTCTGAAATTGTAATGGCAAAATTGTATTAAAAGCTTTTTTTTTTTTTTTTTTGAGATCCTCGAGAAAATAAAATTTTATTTTTATTTTATTTTTGCGAAATAAATTGTTGAAAAAAAAGCGATTAAATTACATGTTTAAAAATTCATTAAAAATAGAGTTTTAATTCGTAGGTCAAAACATTAGTATCATTAAAAAGCTTATTTTTTGGGCTTTAACGTGATGCAAAAATCAATTTTGTACTGTAATATTTTCAGAAGTTATAGCGAAAAAACGTTAAAATTTGGCTTATTTTTTAATTAATTAAAATTTTGATTAAAAATTCAAAAAAGGGCTCGAGGTTCATATTCCCGACACCCTAGGTATACATATACCAAATTTGGTAGTTGTAAGTCGAATGGTCTGGCCTGTACAGCGCCAACACACACACACACACACATCGTGCTTTATTATAAGTAAAGATTTAATTAAAAAATCAAAAAAAAGGCTCCGAGGTGCATATTCCCGACACCCAAGGTATACATATATCAAATTTGGTAGCTGTAAGTCGAAAGGTCTGGCCTGTACAGCGCCAACACACTTACACACACACACATCGTGCTTTATTATAAGTAAAGATTACTTAAAAAAAGAGTTATTAACAATGGATTGTAAAAAATAATGCTGGATTCACAATTAACACAATTCTATTCTCAAAATATTCTTCATTAAGGCACATTTTAATAAAATTATTTTATAAATAAGATAGCAAGTGAATGGGAGAAACTGCAAAGTAATGAAAAAATATTTATCACATATTAAAATTTAGAAAATCGACTCCATAAAGACAAAGTTGTATACAAATGCCAACTTGTATACAAAAGAACCGTGCGAAACCTATCTCGATTTCCGAAAAATGAAGCCAGATATTTTCTGTTTTTCTCACCTTCTTGATCGCTTAGTTTGTCGACTGACATCTTGGCTGAAGAATACTGCTTCAGTTTAGGTTCACTACTCGTAGTGGCGTTGCTATCCCTTCGACTAGTCATTGCAATGGCGACACTTCAGAAGTTCCTCATATTTTAAAGAGAGTTGCTGATTGTCAGGATAAATTAAAAGATGCAGCATCAATTCGAAATTGATATCTTGGGCTTGTCCAATCAACAAAGAGTTATTGCACTTAACTTGGAAGTTTCGATTGTCGATGAGCAATAAATTGAGCAGAAGAAGGTCATCTAAAATAGCAAAAGAATATAGAATATCAATTAATATCAATTATCTTAAGAATATCAATTAATAAAAGCTGAACTAATTTTAAAAATTAGATATTTATTCAAATAAATAATTAACTAATATTTTTTGTAAGGATCAAAACATTAGGTCCCAAAATAAACCTTTCAGAAAAATTTGTATCAAAATAGGAGCACTTGAATCTTATCAACCATATTTTCAACCTTTTATTTCAGTTTAAGATCTTTATGTGGTATGAGGATTAATCTTCTCTGCTGTATCTTTAAATACAGAAGAGGAGATAAATCTTCCCATTTTATGCACTTTTTAGCCAAAATTTTGCTGTAATTCATACCATTTCAATTTGAGTGGTATTTTAATATCAAAATGCAACAATTAATTAGAAATATTTCATTTTTTGTTAGTTTATTCTTTTTCGCATCCCTACGAAAGTAATTAGACAATGGATAAGACAAAATTTTGGAGAATCTGCTGTTCGGAAGGAAATAGGTTCATAAATACATTTCCTTGTTTGGATTTTTTAAATCGATTTATGACAGTCAATCCCTTATATGAGATTTATTATAGATTATTGTACAGTTAATCTTTCTTTAATATTTTATTTAAAGATTTTACACTCTTTTAAATACATCCGAAGGTGAACATTTATTCAAAATTAAGAATTCTTTCAAAATCAAAGAGACTATCAATAAAATTCAGAAAGCCGGCTGCCGTTCTGATAAATGCTGCTGAAAAATAATTCCACCCTCCTTACTTCCGAATCAATATTTTTCTCCTAGAAATCCTTCAAAAAGCCATGAAATGAGGAGAGAAAAATAGCGAAGAGTAATAAATGATGATTATAGACTTTTCCCTAAATTTGTGGTGTTTCATTTATAATTTATCAAGCTTAAAATAAAACAATTTATGAAGGAAAATTCTGCGTTTTTGACAATCTGGCGAAATTTAAATATTAGCAAAACAATTGATGCATAATATTTGGTCATAGAAATTTTCCATTTATTTAGCTGAAGTGTAATGAAATCAATTTTGAAACAGGAATAAAGGATGTACTTTCAGAAAATTAAATATTATGTATATTTGTGTTTATTTGCTATTCAAACTTTTAGCATACTGGCATTATTTTCCATTATAAAATCGACCGCTTTCCAAACTGTCATTTTATTTGTAATGCTCCCAAAACTTCAACCTATTTACAGGCTGCCTCCCGTCCAACACTGATGCATAGGTTTCACCTAATAAAAAAGGATGTTTTATGAGACCATTATCGAGATAATTTAGATAAATTCAAATATATATCTAAATTTATCATATATCTAAATCATATATATATCTGCGCATACTACCAGTCATACACTAATCATTAAACAAAATCCCAACACTAAGAAGTTACTGCAAGACAAAAATAATAACATGCTATTAAAATAATGCTATTTAAATCATTATATTATAATCCTATTCAGATAGTCACATGCTAAAATAATCATTTTTCTTCGTTTCTGGACACAATACCGACCCATTCACGTGTATCTGAGTAGGATTATTCTGAATACAGCCCGCCAAAGGAAGAACTTCGGCGTAAGGTGTAAACCTCCAAACCTCCAATCTGCATTTGAGATGAAATTCGCCGAAGAAACTTTTATCCATCTGTTTTTTATATATTATTGCATAGTCAGGTTAAGATTGAGGAAAAAGCTATTGATGATTTTTATCGAAACAAAAACCAGATATTTTAAGTACTTCTTATTCATAATACTAATACTTTTCATGATTTAATTGTTTTTTTTTTAATTATTTTTTCCTTTTATTACTTTAAATGAGTTTTTTTATGCTTAGTGTCAGTTCCTAAATCTTTAGGAAAGGGATTAAGGGATTTGGCTAAAATAACTGAGAAGATTATTTCAAAATTTTCGTTAAATACATCAACACGTAGTAATTTTTAAATTTAAATTATTTTTATGAAATTAACTTTCATCCAGGAAAAATGCAATAATAAATTTATGCTTTTAAAATTAATAGAAAAATGCACTATTCAGAAAACACATCCATGATTATACTTGTTTAACAGGAAAAAAAAGGACTAAAAATCTTCAACTGTGCATCGATTATCAACATTTATTATTTAACATATATGAAATGGTATATAAATTATTAAAACATTTGTTTGATCAATTAAACACTTTACATTGTTGATGATGAGTCATTATCCTGTCAGTTTGGCAGTTTCTTCCACATGCCCCATTTGACACTCAATTATTCGTTATTCTAAGAAACAATGTATGCTTGATTTTTTTCTCGCCTTCATTACACGAAACTTTTGGCAGATACTCTCCAATATTATTACATACAGTTACTGAAGTGGGATACAGAAATGCTATACTGATTTTTATTTTTTTATTAATAAATTTTGAAAAGCGTAAAATTTCAAAGAATCCACTGTTTCTTCGCTGTTCTTAGCCCCGTAAAGGGCTATTAAAAATATCTATCCTGATTTACTGTTGCCATCTGAATATCCCTTTTTATCATGGATTGTGTTGTCAGAGGTGAAATAGAGTTCAGTTAGAGATGGTTGTAAGGCTTTTTGAAAATAGAGGGTCAATAAATGAATGTAAAACTAAAATTGTCGTTAATGTGTAAAGTAGTGTTCAGAGTTTTTGCAAAAAATAAAATATCTTCTACCTTAACGCTATCAAGCTTCAAGAAACAGTTCTTTTTTTTTTTGTAAATAATCTGTAAGAATTATCAACATCTTTACTAACCACTACAATACAAAATATTCTATTTTCAAAACACTTTTGATTATTAGATAAAAATTCTGCTTATTTGCTTGCTTTAAGAAAAACCTCCCTTTATAAAACATCATACATGACATGTTTATAGATTCTTCGTATTTGAAAGAAATTTTCCTGGACACTTATCAATCCATTAATCACAATATGACGGTCTATTGTTTTAATACCTTTCGCTGCACCTCTTGAGTAACCACTAAAAATTATTTTGAATCTTTCATTGAAATAGTTTTTAGCATATTTAACACATTTAATTAAGAAACTTTGTTTGATACAACGCACGAAGCAGCGAAATTACTCCCTCAGCATGACATGCTGAAATGAAAATGATGACTTGCGAGTCTTCCTTCATCAAAGAGAAATTATGGAAAAGGAGCCGACTCAAACGCTAAAAATATTTGAAGCAATTACCAAAATTTTAGGAGATATTTTTTTAAAAACGATGCCAGGGTTTAAAAGGATTATTAATAACGAATTTTTTTTCTTTGGAAGTAGAACTGCGTTGCTACTACTCAAATGGTTACTAAATAAAACAACATTTTAAGAACACAACATTTTCTTTTATTTTTCCTAAGATTCTTCTTTTTTAATTTACAACTACTGACTACAAAAATATAAACCGTTGCTAAGCAACTCAAAATTTAACATTTTTATGAAATACGTTTTTGTTAGAGCTGGTTATTTTAAAGTTATTATCGTGCCAATTGAAAATATCTATGAGTGTGTGTCACAATAAGTTTATAAGAAGTGGCTAATACTCACTTCAAAGGAGGGAGGAATATTCATTCCAGATCTAAACGGAAAGCATTTCATAGCTGCCTCCGAATAAATTTTTTAATCTTAATCCACTGTCTTGAAAAAATGCTGGCTTTAACCGCTTAACTATTTTACCCGGATGCCGTGCGTGCATCGATTTATTGAATTTTTATAGCTGTAAGCTAAAAATAAATCATTCAAAATGATTATAATTCAATATGAAAATTACTTCGAATACATAGATAATTCGTGTATTCAATGGATTTCCATTTGAAACATAATAAGAAAATATTCCTAAAATAGAAGGTGTCATCTTATTAGATAGTAAAGAAAATAAAACAGTTAAGTGGTTAAATTTGCTTAGTTTTAAAAGTTATTTTGAAAAATGTAGGAGCATCCTAGAAGTCTGATGTATGAATGAAATCCTTTATATGAAAAGTAGAATTTTTTTTTTCGTTTTGCTTGTAATATTTGTTGACAAAAATTTGCAATTGACAAGAAATCAGAAATATTTTATGAATTTCTTTCAATTTTTAATAATCTAGAATTGCTTTTTCGAAACAATGGTGTCAGCTAAAATGCTTCCCCCTAGACTTTGTTATAATTAGGGTTGGTGTGGTGACTTAATGACGTTGTTATAGCAAAATTGATGATATATTTAGATGTCCGATTCAAATCGATAAAAGTTATTTCATTTCGACGATATTATCTTCTTCGTTTAAATTTTTAATGCCATATTCTGAAAATATATAGCTGGTGCATAATTCAGATAAAGAAATCAAAGGGGGGAAGATCAGCTAAGTGCTTCAATATGAGCCTCCAATTTTATGCCCAATTTAATTATATACTTCCATTATTTTCCTACAGCTACTTATTTTTCCTTGTAACCGGTTTTATAACAGAAGCTGTCAAATGATTGTAAAATCCTTGACTAAAATTAACAAATTGTTGAATTTATTCGTTAGAAAAAAAAACTCTTCTATCAAACTAATTTCCCTTATTTCCTCACCAGCTTGCATTCTATAACAAAATGTTTAAACTCTCATGATGTTAACAAAATGTTTAAACTCTCATGATAACTTTCAATATATTTATATTTGTTTGCAGAGAAATTCTATTGAAAATACTTTTAAACTAATCAAATACTTACCTCTCCCCTCCATTCCTTTTCAGAAATAAAAGGATGCGGAAAGTGTTTCCCAAAAGAATGTCATTTCTTATTTTGGGCCACCCAGGGCAGATCCAGCTGGAGGATATGTTAAGGTAGGCAGTTATGTTGACTTTGGTTACCAAGGAAACGGAGGGTGAGTCGATTTGCAACGGATACTCGGGAGCGGCCTCAAGAAGATCGATTCGTGCTTTTAGATCTTTGCTTATTCATTAAAAATATCAATTTTTATGAATTAATGGGTACTTATACATCAGATACTCTTACGTTTTTACATATGAGTTTTCCTTTCTACAAAACATGATTCATCTGAATAAGTTTTACTCTCTGATGCAAAAATTCCTAAAGTGTAGAATTTATTTTGAAAATAATTATTTAAATAAAAAAAAATGTCAATACATTAAATTTTCAAAATGGGCTAAAATTATAAAAACATTTCTCCCAGCTTCATACAGATGTTTCAAATTTCTAATTTTTGAAATTGTGAATCACAAGTTTTCAGGACAATCCGTACGGCGTTGTGAATCCGTTTAACACTTTCGGAATTACTTTATACTTTTTAGTCCATTTTAAAAACGTAGTACATTAAAAAAATTATTTAAATCCTTATTTGGTTCGTGTGTTTTTTTATTTTGATTTTACGTGTCTGAAACTTTTCAATCTATTTAAAACTAACTTCCATATGAATTAAAAATTTGGGATGGTGTCATCTGTCCGTAATGAAAGATTTGTATCGAACAGGTAAACAAACAGACAGGTAAGAAAAGGAATTAATATTGCATTATCAACCAGTTCTGGACTTATTTTCAAGTTTTACGTCTCTGGCTCATCGGGAAGTTAGCTTCAATTCGATTGCAAAATCTACACCGAAAAGACAGAGAAGAAAGCTAGATAATAAAAACGTGCTAATGTTCAAAAGATATTTATGATTTGAAATCCGCTATATAGATATAATTTAATTTTCTTTTCAATTCTCGTCAC
>JAOUZG010003378.1:408423-425283 GCA_026289955.1 Argiope argentata
TCTGCTATCTTATCGCACGCACTGCTAAATGTGCAAACGTCATCGATGTCCGTCAGTGACTGTTTTAAGCCAAAAATAATTAAATAAGTAAGTAAGTAAATGCATACATGATATTTTAGGCGCTTTTTCGTTTCATTGGCTTTTCTGCCAAAAGTAATGCAAATCATAGGTTGAATAGTCGACAATTAAATTAGATGTTTGATTACCTCTCGTTTTAACCTCCGCCGCTTCAATTTCTTAGTCGAATGATAAAGAATAGTCGGTAAAATGCGACGTTTTTCAACTCGTCGGTTATTATTCCAAATTTCGAGCAAACTATGGGTTGAATATATGACAGGTTCCTTTTTATGTTCGACAATCAGTAGCCCTACTTTGCTTATTCGACTCAAGAAGAGCTATCAAAAACTGTATTCACCAGTAGTCTTGTCGGCTGTTTGTAGAACATTAATTCTGCCAACTTAAACTAGTTTCCGGATACTTCGATTATTTATAAAAAAAAAGTAATTCAAAGATGGGTTTTAAATTATTACATTCATTAATACCAAACTCGCGACACCTACGTTCCGAATAAATTAAAGTTTTTACCAACGGGGGGGCAATCCCCCTCTCCCCCACTGTCACTGCCTCTGGTCTGTAAATGGAAATGGCTTCTTTTCAAAATGATATTTCCACTTATTGTAGTTTTATAGGTTAGGGATGTCTAAACTGAACTAGTGAACTCCTTCTGTTTACTTCATTTTGTTCGATTTCATCTAACTATGCTTTCTCTTACCTGTATTGGCTGTCGAAATTCCATCTATAATTAAATAAGAAATAGAACCATTCTCGTTTTTCTTATCTATTGTATTGTATCTTTGTTTTTTACCTTGTTTAATTGATTATCCTATTTAAATTCTCAACATGTGTTATAGAGGGGTTTTTTTTAAAAAAAAAACTTTTACATGCAATTATGCATAATGAATAGTGATTAAGTTTGGAATCAAATTGTACTATTCACTCATCGGTGACAATTTGGAATACATTTTAGCAGGAATACTGCCTATTTCAATAGTTCTCATGACATTAAAATATTTCTGTATAGCTTCTTTGATTATGATCTCATATATACAAAACCACCTCTCATTTAAAAATCACAGAAAAATAGCACCCTTATAATTATCATTTAAACCCGTTTCCTGACAAACCCGGTAATATTTTTATAATTTCTTCCTTTTTATCTTTTGCGTTTCGATTTATGCTGTTTGTGTAACATAAATGGTGTTCAGTTTAACCGCGACTTTATTGTTATCCATAATCCGTGATCCTAAACTTATTTTTTATGTTTTAGAGATCAACATATACTTCGATTTAGATAAATTAAATGAAATAAATCAAAAACAAATGAATGTTTTTCTTCTTCTTTGAAATAAAATATGTACTGCGGAAAAAGGTAAGAAAAAGAAATGTTTATGCAATCTCCCAAAAATATTAAATAATATTTTTTCACAGTTTATCTTAAATAATAACAAAATTCTATTATTTTACAATTAAAATTGGCAAATAAATATTTTTAGTAAATAGGAGGTGTACAAAATTATTCTCCATAGAACAGTCAACAGTTTTTGAAAAGTAATGTTTTGAAATGTTTGGACTAATGTACAAATGTTGCCGCAAAAATTCTAAACAATTTTTACAAATTAAAAAAAAACGAAATTACGAATTATTTTATTGATTAAAACATTCAGTGAATATTTAGCCAGAACGCAATAATAAATCTCTGCTTGAGCAATAAAATAACAAGATGAAAAGAAGTAAACATTTTCATTACAAAATAAAAAATTATTTTAAATTTAATTATTATCAAGAATTCTTAAATTTGAAATTAGAATCGCTGAGCTATAATATTCGCGCCAAACGACTGCCTTTATCTGAAAAACAGCAAGCATCCGCGAAACAATTTCTAATTACACGTTAAGAAATATTACTGGTGTAACAGGTTTATATGCCGAATAATTCGGTTTACCTAATCTCGAGGATTCTCTTTCATGGATTTTAATTTTACAAGTAAACCCCATGCATGAAGTGTATTGAATTTAAATCTAGGGACTCTCAAGAACCTCTATATTCGCTGATATTATTTCCAAATTAAGGAAAATAAAGAAAGTATTTATCTAAAAAAAAGATTTATAATGCATTTTCATCATGTTGAAGCTATATTCTTGGCAAATTCCATATTTATCCTCCCAAGCTATCAGATAATGAACCAGATGAAATATCGTTTATTTAGCAAACGTTAATGCATGATAGCAGAAAAACATGCATATACCATCTTTCTTGGTGTCTATTTGGTGAAAAAAAAAGGAAAAACATAAAATCCAGCAAGCCAGAAGGGGAAAGTAGATTCCTTTGTTCCGAAAATTTATTCCACCATTTTCTCCTCTGATATCAGAGAAATTGGAGTTGTAAAAATAAAGACCGATGAAGCAAATTCAATGGAAGAAATTCGTTCCAAAAAGCTATTCCAAATTTAATCTAAAAAGTAGAAGTTAACGGGGTTTAAAATCACTTCTAATTCCTATAGGTTGTCAAAAAACTTTCTGTAGAATAATCTTTTGCTATGATGAGGCGATAAATATCTATAATATGTATTATGCTTTTGTTTTCATTAGTTATAGGTAAATGAAAATCTCGATCCTCATCATCGGCTTCTTTTGAACAGGGTAACGCTTCTATGAACTTGACGCCCTCCTCCTTATAGTATCTCATTTGTCGATGAAAATGAAAACAAAATTACTGTATTTATAGTATTCACAGCACTTCTAAAGCTTTATCTATACACATTTTCTAGAAGTCGTTTCTGAAAACCGTTTGTAATAGGTAGAATTCATATGGGATGTATACAAAGAACAAATAAATTTGAATTTGAATCGTTACCTTTATCGAAATTATGTGACGTTTTTTCTTCTACATGACTGGCAACAAAAACTGTTATGGCAGGGAAGTTTGCATTCATGATATAGGGCACATACCTGATCAATACGTACCATGCTATGTCTTTTGGATCCGGCATTTCAGAACAATTTTTTTTCCTTCTCTTTGAATTCACCTTTTATCATTTTAATTAAATGATTTTTTCCTACCCTTCTTTTAAGTTCTGTTTCTGTGTAGGATATAAACAGGGTTTTTTGGTATAAATTTCTTCCTTCTATTGACTCAATCATATTGATTTTTGTTCTTTACTCTGTTTATTTACATTTAATACCACATATAATAACTATTTCCGTTAAAATAGAAATGGAAAAATTGATGAAATATGATAATTCCATTATAAATAGCAGAATTTTTTAAAAACATTAATTTAGAGGAAACCTTGTTGTGTCATATGCAATTCTTATTTTAACACCACTTAAGCGTTAAAAAAAATGCTGTTTCACTTTAAGAATCGCTCTTGTCTCACAATTTAAAGGTATAATTTTGCTAATAATGCCCCAGAAACGACAAATATCTGTTGTTGTTACTTATGGCACTTGCCTTGGACAAGTCCCGCTGATAAATCAGCAGATTTCAAACCGAAAATATGCGTCTCTTGTTTTACAAGTAGCGTCATCTAGAGCCAAGAGTACGACTTAGCTACACACAACGTCACAACCCTTTTTAGGGGGCAATTTCATTCATTCATTTTCATTCATACAAATACATTCATTAATTCATTTACCGATCGTAATTTAGATCTAGAAAAGAGTACGATCACCTCTGAGCCAGTAACCGTGGTATTACTCTCGACATGGAGGGCTTTGCGACCACGACAGATTTAACGAGCGTCAGCCACCACACATTCGGGAAATATCTTCGGAACTTATGTGGATTCAAGCTGCCTTCAAACAAGCCAAGTCAGATATTAGTTAAATGATTTGACTTTAACCTCTAAAAGGTTATGCGCGTGCGGGCAGATTGAATGTGCATTAGCAGACAGTGATTGCAAATGAGGAGTTAAAACATCACCGTTTTGTCTGACTAATATCTGTTTTGACGAACGCCAATTTCAGCTCAAAAAAATATCTAAATTTCCCTGAATTACAAAATCAATATGACTTACTCTGTTGATGCAGTGAAGCACATTTTGGTAATTTCATGGATTGTAATTTGAAAGTTGTTTATGATATTGTCGCTTAAGGATTTCAACTTAGAGTTTCATCACTTTTCGAATGCATGCATATAGGCAAGAAAAGTAAAACTTCTGCGATCAAATGAAACAGATGTTCAAAGGCAGATGCAGCTTTTGATTAGGAAAATCAATCTTTGCCTCTTTTGCATAGTAACTTCGAATCCAAGAAAATGTATCTTTACAGCATATGAAAATTCAAACTTTAATTTTCTCAATAACATCAAACTAATTTCTAAACTGTTTTTTCAATTTCTATTCATTTTTTAAAAACTTAGCTCAGATGATTCTAAAATAAAGATATTTATATTTGCTCCTTTTCTAAACAACTCCGAAATTAGACCATTTTATTATTTCTCTTTTATGTTAAGATATATATCTGTATACAAATTTTTTTTTATTTAAAGTAACTGTAACTAAAAGAAAACATAAGTGCTCCTCTCCAATTCAAAAGATAGCTAGAAAAGTGAATCCTTCGTGAAATACTTTTTGACAGTTGATGAACAAGAAATCATACGAAAAGCTTTTGCCAAAGCAACGAAAATGTAAGAAAGAAAAATGTAATAAAAATTTGTGCTCACTTTCTTTATTAACGAATTCTGGATTAATGCTATCTCTCGAAATGCTCTTTGTGTCTTCAGCCCAAATTTCTATACTAATATAACAAATATTGCGAATGGAGAGTTATCGTTGATTTTTCAAATCGCATATTTCATTTCATATTCTAATTTTGATTAAAATAAACTTTCAGATGATAAAAGGACTTTGTGTAGGATGATAATCTGGTGTCTGCTTTACAACGAAAAGAGGGGAGGGAGTGCAGATGCTTCTGAGGGCATGGACACCCGAGGGCAGAAGTCTGACTTTGAGCTCACATGCAGAAGACACACACCAATGGCATTCGCTTGCACAGCCTCTTTTCACAGGGGGGCGCCTTCTCACACCTCACAGCTAGAACGCAGAGCAACAAGCCTGCCCTGACCGAGACTCCCACCCGGAACAGGAAAAGGGCGCGTTTCCTCTGTGCCAGGACGCCTGTAATACATTTTGTATAAAATGTATTACAACATTTTATACGAAAGCAGATTTCTCTGTAAAAAATGCTACACATTCAGGTATTTTCGTCTCGAGCAGCGAGTTGCAATGCCCAGCCTGCAAAAGTATTTAGAATTATTCGCAAGTATAGAGTATCAATAAGAATAAAAAATTTCAATTTTTTATCGCAAGGCAGTGAATGTTCAAAGTTGAAAGGTTGATTTTATTTTTTCTCAGACGCAGCATAGCGTAACTGCTTTTGAAAATAATTATATATTTTGACAAGTATGCAACTTATTCCTGCTGTAATTTCTTAGCCCTCTCAATTAGAGAACACATCACTATTGAAAGGGAAGGTGTTTGTATGGTTATTTTGAGGAATTGAATTTGTTAATGTATAAGTTCTGAAAAGGAAATGAACCTGATCTAGGAATCCTACGATATTTTATTGTATGCTACAATCCAAATGACATCTTTTATTTTACACTGCATATCCATAAAGCAAGGAAACGAGCTATTTCTACCAGAATATAAGAAAATTCAAAACATTTCATTATTTTCTTGATTGTGCTGACAAAAAAGAATCTCTGCAATTTCGGAAGACTGAAAAAACAGATGATAAAGTGAAATAAAGTATGGTTCATGCCGCTTGAATCAGAGTCAATCCAAATCTTGGGGAAAGGTATCCGAACACGTTGAAAAGACCAATTTTCGCTAAAAACGGCATTTTTAAAATTTCTTTTTTTGAATCGACCAGTCTTTGAGTTATCGAAAACAGGTTTACTTTTGTTTCTATGTTAATTAGAAGTCAAGATATTAATATTTATGTAATGATCGGGTAACCGGAGGAGGACATTCAAACAACCGATTTAAAGGGTCAAAAACATGTTAAAATTTGTATTCACACAAATTTAGTTTAAAATTAGCGCACATTTTTTGCACTATAAAATGTAAAATGCCTATGAGGATTTCAACATTGTTTTGTGCCTAAGGATGTCCTTGTTTAGCTTCGAACCCTCCGATTTGGAGCATTTATGTCTATAACGCAGTTTAACGAAGACTTTAATATTCTTAAGGTGAACGAAGATTACTAACATTCATAAGATTATTGGAATGTTTTCTAGATCAAATAAAGTTAGAGTATTTGCTGAGCTCGACAAATACAAAATAAAGGAATCTAAGTGACATTCGCTGACAAATGCAAAAATTACCAGAAAAATTATAATTGATCAAAAAAAGGAAAATTATTAAAAGCTTAGGAGGAAGAAGGTATAACCTATAAATGTGGTGTGTTTTCAGAATGTACATGCATAATTTCTTATTAAAACATGTTGCTGTATACTTTAAATGCATTTTTCTCGAAATTGAATTTTACTTATTCGTTACTCCCTTCAAATGAAGCAACTGAAAATATAATTGCCACATTACTATGCAATTTGGTAGACTTTGTCTTTAGACTAATTTTTAGGGGATAAACTAAAATAATTCAGATTGAAGGAATATTTTTTTAATAATAATGCCATTAATTTACTAATAATTTCATGATAGATCTTCAAGTGATTCTAATTTTTTTATTACTATAACCATACACTTGTAGCTCATTTCCTTGAGAAAACTATATAGTTTGTTTTGGTATAAGTTTTCTTCGGATGAGACTAAAAGTTTTAGATGTATCTGATTTGAAGTTTTTTAAGAATTTGTTTAAATTTATGTTGTTAAATGCCAATTTTCAAATAATTTTAATATTTATTTCAAATATTGACATCCTATTACTAATTTTGAATAGTCTTAAACCCAACAAATAGGGTTTAGAAAGTCTACGCCATGTTTTTCTAAAAAAAAGTGCTCTGAACGTGTTCGGATACGTTAAGTTTTTCTAAAAACTACTTCTGACTCAAACATCTAAATATAGTGGTAACTTAAGTCTGTGCGATTAAATTAAAATATATTTTAACTAATTTTTCAGATGTACTGTGAAAAAAGAGGATATCAAAACAAAAATATTATATACAAAAACATAAACACTTGAACTTTCGGCGTAAACTAAAATTTTCGTTTACTTCTCTGAAAAATTATATTTGAAAGTTTTCAAATATAATGTGGATATCTATTCCGAGGCGATTTCGCTGCTTGATGAGAAAAGAAGCCGCCTTATTATTCGTATTTCTTTTTGTCGTTATTTGCCTCAATTTACTAATGTTACTGAATTACTGCCAACAAAACTATTATAATTAAATCTAGCAAATATTACTAAATACTATAATCTAATTATTAGTAATAAATTCCTATGGACATTATGATTTACTACTCTTAGAAACGGTTCGATTTTTTAAGCAGCGGCTGTGGTCTGCCGAAAACTTTCTCGTATGATTTGTAGTAAAGTATTATCCCTCTCCTTTCTGCATAAAACTGTGGACTTGTAGCAAATCTGGGAATTTCAAGAGTGATCAGATTTTTGAAAACTTTCTCGTTTGATCGCTAATAAGATATT
Source organism: Argiope argentata (assembly GCA_026289955.1). Lineage (NCBI taxonomy): Eukaryota > Metazoa > Arthropoda > Arachnida > Araneae > Araneidae > Argiope > Argiope argentata. The sequence continues at coordinate 416,091 of JAOUZG010003378.1, forward strand.
ATCCATCTACTTCCTGCATAAAACTGCGGACTTTCAGCAAAGCTGGGAATTCCATTAATTTTTATTTTCAAACATGAGAGCTATGTGTGTCGTAAAGCTGTAAGAAAACTTATACTTGTGCATTACTTGCACTAAATTGATGAAAAATAGCTAGGAAATTAAGAAATTATTTATTTAAAAACAATATTTAATAAGAAGCATACTAATGTATTCCTTTTAGCTTTCTTAAATTGATTTCACTCATTTTTATGTTATGGGAGGATGGTTATATTTAGCCGAAGTAAAACATCCGTGAAGCACTGGAATGGAAAGTCAGTTTCAGGGGTGACACTCTGATAGTTCCTCTGGGCAGAAATCACTGATGAATTATCAGTTTCCCGATTGTGAGATAAGCAGATGCTGTATGTATAAAAATATTTGATTCACACCTAAACTGAACGACCCTTTACCTTCGACAATGTGAAGAGTATTATTGAAGCAATTCTAAGTAAAGATTCAATCACGGGGTCGTTTAGCGAATCTCAAAAATTTGGGAGGAAGAAAATGCAGTCTGGCTCGTCTGTAACGCATAGCTTTATAATTTCTCAAAAACGCCAAAATATTTGGGAAGATTTTAGAGTTTGAGAAAATAATTTTTCTACATGAGTTTTGCTTCTAAGATGCAGATTATTCTATCAAACTGTACAAAATATGTAACTATATGTTACTGAATCCTTATTTTAAAATTAAAAAGGCATACTTTGAATATTTAAGGAAATATGACTAATTGAATTTTAAAAAATTAACTGGTCAAGTAGAAAATATACCTTTTTCCCATTTTTAAAGTGAAATGTAAGGAGATTTCCATATGAAAAATTCCATTAGAATCATAGTTGGATTCAGACGGATATCGGAATTGCTGGAGCTAATTTTAATTTTGTGTCTAAATGAAGGGAGATTTTCTACAAACTGTTTTTTTTAAAACTTGATTCAACGAATAGTTATATTGAATGAAATAAGATTTCATAATCTGCTAAATAACACGTTTACTTATAAAATAAGTAAGCAATTTTAATTTTGATAAATGAGGCAACATAGCATCAAAAACTATTCAATTATTCGCTTTATTAATGCACACATTAGAATTGCAAAATCATGTAACAAAATATACTCAATATAATCTGAAGCATCCAGACATCTTTATGCTTTGCTTAAAGCTAATGCTCTGAAACGAAGAGGCATAAATTGCTGTATAAAGAAGACTATCTACAAATTTTTAGAATATTTTTGGAGTAATAGCATGGCACTTGTTTCGCGAAATAAAATATGCAATTCCATATTTATAAACGATAATTCCACTTTCCACTTAAATACTCTCTCTCTGTGAATATATATATATATATATATATATATATATATATATACACACACACTGAAGTGACAAAAGTCATGGGATAGCAATATGCAAATATACAGATGGCAGTAGATTCGCAACGAAAAAGTATAAATGCGCAGTTCGTTTTCCAGAGCTTTCATTTGTGTTCAAGTTATTCATGTGAACAGGTTTTTCGTGATTTATGGCGGCACGAGGGGAATTAACAGACTTTGAACGTGGAATGTTAGTTGGAGCTAGACGCATGGATCATTCCATTGCGGATATCGTTAGTGAATTCGACATTCCGAGACCCACAGTATCAAGACTGTGCCGAGATTATGAAATTTCAGGCATCCCATCCCATCATGGACAGCGCAGTGGGCGACCACCTGCACTTAACGACCGAGACAGCTGACGTCTGTGCAGAATTGTCAATGTTAATAGACATGCAACACCTCGTCAACGAACTGCATTAATCAATGTGGGACGTACGAGGGACGTGTCCGATAGGACTGTGCGGCGAAATTTGTCTTCCTTGGGCTATGACAGCAGAAGACCGACTCGAATGCCTTTACTGACAGCACGACATCGACTGCAGCGACTCTCCTGGGCTCGTGAGCCATATCGACTGGTCCCTAGACCAGCGGAAAACCGTGGCGTGGTCAGATGAGTCACGATTTCAGCTGTTACGAGCTGACGGTAGAGTTCGAGTGTGGCGGAGACCCCATGAAGCCATAGACTCAAACTGTCAGCAAGGCACTGTTCAAGCTGGTGGTGGCTGCATAATGGTGTGGGCTGTTTTTACATGGCATGAACTCGGTCCTCTGGTGCAACTGAACCGATTAGTGACTGGAAATGGTTATGTTCAGCTGCTTGCAGATCACTTGCAGCCATTCATAGACTTCACGTACCCACACAACGATGGGATTTTTATGGATGACAATGCGCCATGTCACCGGGCCAGTACTGTTCAAGATTGGTTTGAAGAACATTCCGGACAATTCAAGTGCATGATCTGGCCACCTAGATCGCCCGATATGTATGCCATCGAGCATCTATGGGACATCATCGAAAGGTCCGTTCGTGCCCAAACTCCTGCACCATCCACACTTTCACAATTATGGACGTCTATACAGACAGCATGGCTCAATATTCCTGCAGAGGACTTCCAACGACTTGTGGACTCCATGACACGTCGAGTTGTTGCACTTCACCGGGCAAAAGGAGGACCGACACTATATTAACAGTCATCCCATGACTTTTGTCACTTCAGTGTATATATATATATATATATATATATATATATATATATATATATAGATATATAACAATTACCAATTTTCATTATTAATTAAAAAGATACACAAATGTATTAAGAGAGCGTGTATGCTGCTATTCCTAAAGTCATAATGGAACATAGATAAATAATAAATAAATAAATTATTAAACAGAAGAAACAACAGTGAAAAAAATATATGTAAGTGAATAAAGGAGAAATCCAGCCTGATGACTTTCTCAAGGGTCAACATTAGGTAAGGATTCCAATAAAAAGTGGAATTTTTTTCTGTAAAGAATTAGACTATTGTCTAAAAAATTAACTCTTTTATGACCCGAAAAATTCCAAATTTTAAAGTAAAAGAAAGGCATCAATTTTTAGCATATAAAAACAAATGACAATTAGGAAAAAGGACAATAATAGACAAAACTCACAAATTAAAATTCTAGAATGAAAAAAATATATAAGAAAATACTAAAAGCAATAAAAAATCAATAGTAGCAAAAGATCAAGTAAGAAAATAAGAAGCTTAGAACATACCCTTAAGAGAGAGATGTGCACCCAAGCAGTGCTAAAGAGCTAATGAAACAGACTGGAAGAGATTGAGGCGAGTGCAAATCAGGAAGGAGATACAGGAAGAGAGCCGTCTGCGCCAATCGGAGAGTAGCTTAGGTCTACAAAACACACACCCAAGACGAAGACCGAAGATTTAGTTAAGGAGTGCGTTAAAAATTCGATTTCGGGCTTTTTTAATTCTAAATATTTAAAGCTTTTCTATGTTTACAATCTCATGGATAAAAAGCAAACATGTGGAGAAGATTATTAATGTAATAAAGCTAATTGTGTTCTCCTCTGATTTTTAGAAGCACGGGAAAGTCCTATTGAAATTGGATGTCAGTGTAGATTTTAACGCAGAAGCCAGTGCATAGCGGATCCCGGGGTATTGAAATATTAACTTCTTTAAAAATTGTTAATTTTTTGTAAGAATTCTGTGCCTACTAGTGGGTTAGTCGAAGAGATCTAAACCTTCTTTAATTAAAATTTCAGTATTACAGTAATTTCTTGGGAATTCATTATTGGCTAGATTTTTTTAAAACAATCTGTAGCTTCTATATATGATCTTTTATTATTACAAATATTTTTAATTCTTTTAAATTGTGAAAAGATAATATTTTTGAAAATTTTTGTTTTTAAATTAGAATTATAATTGCAAAGTTTTATTATTTTAAAATTGAATTCGTCTCTTTTGTCATATAAACCCACCCGTGTTTTACCGTTAGTAATTTTAATTTTTAAATCAAGATAATTAGCTTCGGTTAATTTTTCATTTGTTTTATTTAGAATTAATTCTTTTGAATAGCAGTTTGTTATTACATTCGTATTCTCTACGTTAATTAGCAGGAGGTCATCTATGTACCTCCATCCGTTAATTAAGTTAAACTCAATAATTTTTTTCTCATAATAATGTAAAAAAATATTTGCTAGAGCACTTGAAAAAGACGTTCCCATTGGTATACCTTTTATTTGTTTATAAAAATTAATCCCATTAAAAACTTTATTTTCAGTAATATTAAATTTGTATAATTCTTGCTCGATATTTTTAGTTATAATATTTTCACTTAAATATTGCATAAATAAAAGCATACAGACGTTTATTAGTTTTTCATGCGCGAGATTGGTGTATAGGTTTTCAAAATCATAAGTATTAGCATTAAAATTGTTGTTATTTTTAAGAAAGTTCAGAATTTCTTCGTTGCTATTAGTTATAAAATTATTTTCTTCTTTAATTTTACTAAGAATAATTTTTAAGCATTTGAAGAAATGTTTGCCCGAAAAATAATTGTAACTACCCGTGCTACAGGTTACAAATCTGAATTTTAAAGGTTTTTTATGAAATTTAACTGTAGGGAACAAATAAGGGTAAGTAAGTGAGCCTGTTTTAGTTTTAGTTTTTTAGCAAAGGCTAGCATTCTTTTATCCAGCTCCTTTTTCTCTTGATTAATTATCATATATGTTGCATTAGATATATATTCATTAATTAAAAGTTCTTTATAAAAATATTTCTATAAAGATATTCAATATGTCAACAAACACAATATGTTACTCAATATGATACTCTATATGTCAACAAAGCTTTCAAGACAAGACAAAAATCTGTGTGTAATAAATTTACGAGATTTAACTCTCTTATTTAAGAATGGTCAAATAACCAAAATCATATCCTAAAAGAAATCTGGAAACTAAGGATTGGGGGGGGGGCTTGCAAATGTAGAAGAAGAAAAACAACGGAAATTTTATGGATAAGTATACAATATTACTTGTATGATTCACAAACATCTTAGCATAAGTGGTTTGTGTTCATTGGAGTAAACATCCTTCAACAAAGAACCTAAATTTTGCTGCATACCTCTTCTGAAATCAAATTATCATTCTTGAAAGAAGTGCGTGTCAGCAATTAAATAATTCTGCATTGAATCTATATAGAATTGAACTTATATGTTTGATCGAAACAAACATCAGTTTCTTCTTCAAATCTAAATTTTCTCTGTCGGTATTAATGGGATGCAACAAATTTCGAAGACAATTCTTTCATTTGTGAAAAAAATGCTATTTAAAGGAATGTATGTTCAATAAAAAATGCTCTTTGCTATTCCTGCTAAAATCAAAACTCTTCTATCAGCACTACTTTTCTTCTACTGTACGTACAAAAATTTGGGAGTCCTAAATAACCTTTCAATATTATTATTTTTTTGTCTAAAAAGTGGTCCTATGCAAAATCCTACTCGTTATTTTGGAAATCAGAATAAGAAATTGTTATTCACTTCTGGTTCTTTAGTCAATAAGGCTATATATCACAGTATAGCCACTTTATTGCACAATTAATAGTGTTTAGTCAAAATATTGAGTGACATAACACGGACTCATAGATTTAGATCACTTTTTCTCTTATACAGACTAGTTTTTATTCACATTTTTCTAAACTAATAATAAGTACTTGTTGCTTTTATTTATTTAGCAGAATACCGTTTCTCAAAAAATAGCAATGTCTATTTTCCAATTAGTTGCACTCAAAATTGATTTATTTGAATATTTGATACGAATGCAAAATGTAAATGTTTGTGATAAATTGTTGATGGGAACGGACTCAAATTTTTAAATCTAAATGCCAAATGAAAGTTAAGTACTCAAATGCTAGTTCTTGTATAAATGAAGAGCAGGAAAAAACAAATAGGCTTGATTCCCTACTTTGAATAAAATAGGTTTGAGTTAATCCCAAAAAGTTTCTGCGTCTTATGTAAATCATTAAAAAAGCTTTTAGAGATTCGGTCAATTGCCTTTTTTTATAAGTTTGCGATTTTTTTTATCTTATAGTGATATATTTTAATTTTCAGCTGAATAACTTTGTTTGCTTCATTAAGTATTTAAAAATAGAGTTCAGAGTTATAAAAACAGGATTTGCAAAATATGACTTGGTTTTGATACATTCTTTTGTTTTAAAATATTTGAGACGATCAAAAGGAACTAAATTTTTTATTTCCGCTAATTTAATGAAATTTAATTCAGAAACAATTATTTTGCTCATTGATGTAAATTAAATGCTTAAATAAGTGTCATTTGTTCTCTAAAAAGTTGTTCTTCTAATTCTACATGACAAAAAACGACCACAAAATCAAATTCAAATAAGAACTTGAATAATCTTTGAATAGAGCCCCAAATCTTTCTTTCACACGCAAAATATGACAATTAAATTTATTAAATAATGATAAGTATGAAGAAAATGTTTAGGTTATTTAATTTATTTATATTCAGACTCTACCCAGAATACTCGTTGAATACCCGTTTACTTAAAATCTACTTGAGTGCTCTCGAAAAAACCATATTCTGGTTAAAAAGGAGGACAAATCTGCTACAAGAATAACACTCAATTCATATATTGTTTATATTTGTTTTAAGTGAACTTTAAATCTCATGCAGGATATTAAATTGTCTTCTATAAAAAGATGACCACATGTTTACCCAACTTTAATGTGACAGATTTGGAGAATTTGAGCTCCTCATTCAAGCTTTCAATCTTACTTTTAAATTCAATTCGTTTACATCTTTTCATCCCTTTTTTTTGAGAACTGCGATCATTTGTTTTTCTAACGATAGTAAATAGTTCTTGCAATTTTTCAGAAAACTTACTTAAAGAGCTTCAAGATTTTAAGAGTTTGAACAATTTTCATTCTATAAAAAATTTAACGACTATTTTGATTCATCTGATCATTTCAGATAAAAATGACAACTTTTCTTTCAAAAGCCTTTGAGGTTTTTCTTAAACATTTCATTCGATTGTAATAATGTCCCATCCGGAAAACGCATTTTTACTCCTTCCTCATTTTTTTTTACATTCTAGAATATCAATTATTTATTTTTCCAATTCAAACGTGCTAATTTGATTACAAAAATTAAATAGTTTTCAATATAATTAACACAATTCCAATGTGAGTGATATGTATGGTTAAAAAATAATGAAATTGTATGCCTTTTGAATGAAAATAAATTTACAAAGTAAAGAAACCACAAAAAAAACCCATTCATAAATGCATAAATAAAAGAAAAGGAAAATAATTATCATTTATGTACAAATATTTTTTTAAATAAAAAATAATTATTTTGCTTCATTTGATTCTATAGTTATATTATTTGATTTGTATGTATAGGATTTTTTTTTTCTGTTTCTAAAAATTTAAAAAAGCTTGAAAAATATTTATTGATCACTATAAACCATTTGAACCACTATAAGCCATTTGAATTTGCATCAATCTACTAAAATGCGTCAGTTTTAGTAGCTTATCATTTATTCAATCCGAATGAAATCAACAACTTAAAGACACGGTGGTCAAAAAAAAAAAAAAACACTTCCCCTATATATGAAACCCCAACGGCCGCATGCCAAATCACAGTGCTCACCGTGTTCTGTAGCGTGATCTATTTGCGAGAATGAAGCCACGTTTTGTAGGAAGATTAAATAAGACGGGGGACGAAGGATTGCGCGAAAACTTAAATTAGTTTCAAAAGTCACCTCTAGGGGAATATGTGGCGCTCTGTAAATAGTGTTAACAAATGCAAATCAATGCGAAAATAAAATTACTTATTATTTTGCACATTCAAATCCTGCTCAATATGGCTGCCGTGTTTGTGGAATGCATTCTGTGCACAGTATTCACAACAGCAGAAAGTAATATATCTGCAGGAATCTATCGTGCAGTCCGTGACATGTTATCCTTCAACTTAACCAGGTCCTCGACAACTCCTTGATAGACCTTGGACTTAAGGTGACCTTATAGAGAGAAGTCGCATGGGGTAAGATCAGGGTGCCGAGGTGGCCATGAAGTTGAAAAGCAGCTGTTAATGACTCTTTCTGTTGTGAATTTCTGTCGTAGCAGCTGTTGTACCCGTAAAGCAACGTGTGGAGGAGCTCCATCTTGCATGAAAATGATTTCCCCCAGGCATTGTCTTTGCTGAAGTGCCGGAATGACAAAGCAGTTCAACATGTGGCGATATTTCTCACCGGTATCAGAACAGGTTACTGGCCCTGTCGGGGTAATGTTCTCATGGAAGAATTGACCTGTGATAAATTCCGCTGTGAACCCACACCAAACAGTTACCTTTGATGAATGTAAGGGAAATGCTGTGACTGCATGTTGTGATATGTCATCCCAAATTCGGCAGTTCTGAATATTCACAGTTCCATTCAGGTAAAAGTGGGCCTCGTCTCCCCATACAATTTTCCACGGCCAAGCATCATACACCTCCATTCTCGCAAGAAAAGTGAGAGGAAATGTCAATCGCTTATCGTGGTCGGTGTGACGTAATTCATGTACACGGCTGATCTTGTACAGATAGAAGTGGATAATCTTTCGTAAGATTTGCCGTACCGTACTATAAGGCATATCCATATTCCGAACTACTGCACGAGCGCTAGAAGTGGCAGCAATATTGTTTTGTCTTCTGTCGACAATCGCCGTGGCAACTGCTTCGATTGTATATTGTGGCACAGGTTTTTGTCCTCTGCCTGACTGAACCTTCAGAGAACCTGTTTTCTCAAACTTCGCAACCATTGCTTTTAGCCCATTAACTGAAAAAGGACCGTTACTTTTACGCAATTTTTTGTGCTTTCTAAAAGCACGAAGAGCGGCTGACGCGTTGCACTGGTTGAGGTACAAGAATTTGACCAATTACGCACGCTCGACTAAAGGAGACATTGCACATAAACTTACAATGTGGTTGTTTCGAAAAGTAACACATTGCCTTTTAAAGCCCGAGCAGCTGGCACTGTGCAAATTAATGTAACATGTAGTTTGAGGAAAGAACTTCTTTTGCTCAGTGTTCTCTGTTACCCAGTAAGTGAAATTGCAGATAAAGAAACTTTATCGGTGTTTATGTAAATGCTTCGCTTTTTTAAAAGTGTTGCCACATTGCACTTGAACTAAATCAGCAAAAGTGCAAAATAATAGGTCATTTTATTTCCGTATTGATTTGCATTTGTTAACACTCAATTTTCTATTACACAGCGCCAC
>JAOUZG010003378.1:425683-461996 GCA_026289955.1 Argiope argentata
GGGTGGTTAAAAAACTTCCCCTTTATATGAAAGCCTAGCGGGTTATTCGCTCCACCAATCGAATCAAGTTTCAGACAGGTTGAAAGTATGATGCGTTAGAGATTGTGATGATTCTACACAACGCAAAGCTAGCGATTACGGTTTCAGTGAGAGAATTTCGAAATTTTCGAACAGCAATACCCACTTTTTCTCTGCGCAATTTGATCAGCCTATTGAAAACCCACAAATGGTGTTAGAACAATTAACATGTGACGAAAATTGCCGGTGTAAAGCATTAGCAAAAAAGAGCATTATGAAGGACCAATGACAACACAGAGAGGAGGAACTTTCACTCACTTTACATAATTCATATGGTTAGAGAGTAGAAGCACCAATTGCAGGAAATCATGTGCAAAGTATTGCTTGTGGAAAAACCTTTAAAAAGTAGAGTGGGCAGATTGTTTCTTCACTCAGATATTCGATTGTGCCAACAAGATGACGCTTACAAAGAAATAAACAGGTGAATTGATAACGCTGTTTTATCTGAACGTTGGAAATGCTGCTGAAGCATTGTGAATTTATCTACGAAATACGAAGCTAAGACGAAGCTCATCTTTCGTAAAGAAGTGTACGTGATTTGATAAGAGAATTTGAAGAAAACTGAATGCACTTCCAATCCACCTCGATCCAGTTAAAGTTGAAGTTTTTGCAGAAGTGTATAACAAGGTTACTGCAGATCCATCGCATAATGCGAGAAGTGTTTCTCGAAATTTGGATTTAACAAAAACCACAGTTATCAGGCTTTTGCGCTCTGTTCTGTGGATATTTCCTTATCGGTTTCAGCGGATCCAGATGTTGCAGTCTGGAGACGAACAACTGCGTGTGGACTTCGCAAAAATTTTCCTCTTCAACTATGAGGAAGATGACAGTTGGCCATTGCGGATAATAGGGACAGATGAGGCACACTTTTCTTTAACTGGAAATGTTAACATCAAGAACTGTGTTCACTGGGCTGACAAAAACCCTCACGATGGGGCACCAGTGCCTTTACACCAAGCCAAAGTGATTGTGTGGTGCTGCACCACTTGCACATTTGTTGTCGATCCATACTTCGAAGAGGTCATTACCACAGGTTTGAAATCGTGCTCTGTCGCAAGTGTTCGGTATAAATGAATATTATAGAATTACATTATAGATGAATATAGCAACGAAATGTCATTTGTGAATTTGTATAGATGCAAGATGGAGCTCCGCCACACGTCTCCCAATGTGTTCGACCAATGCTGCAACATCACTTTGGTGATAAAGTCACTTTTCGTAACTTTTCAGTTTCGTGGCCACCGCAATCCCCCGATCGTACTCCTATGAATTTCTGGTTCTGGGTTTATCTGAAATCTAAGTTGTACAGGCCTGGTCCACGAAATTTGTAAGAATTGAAAGACATAACACGTGAAGTCATGCAGATTCCTCCTTTCATGTTACGTTCGGCATTGCTGTCCACAATTTCCAGAATGCAATGCGTTGTCGCCTGGGAGGGGAACACGCTGAAAACCTGTAATTCCATTCCAATAAAAGCTTTTTTTCACTTCCCCCTCTTTGTTGTCATTAGTCCTTTATAATGCTTTTTTTTTTCAAATGGTTTACGCTGGCAATTTTCATGACACGTTAATCATTACAACGTCATCTATGGGTTTTTCAATACTCTGATCAATTTTCAAAAAGTGGGTGCTGTCATTCGAAGATGTCGAAATTTTTTTTCTGTAACCGTAACCGTTAGCTCGGCGCTGTTTAAAATCATTGCAATCTCAAACGGATACCTTCAAACAACCATATTAAAAAAATTTGGTTCAATTGGTTGAGCAGAAAGGCGGCTAGGGTTTCGTATATAGGGGAATTTTTTTTTTCTTCTGCCTTTGACTGGTAGTGCACTGGTTCGCGCCCAATTGTAAATTTCTGAATATAACAAGACATTTTACTGTAATATTTTCTCGCTGTAATATCAATCGAAATAATTCTAAATCTATGAAATAAATATTTTTTTCATATTACGCTCATTGTTGGTATGCATATTAACATGTCATAATATGATTTAGCAATTATACTCAACTCATTCATTTTCCTTCAGAACTTTTTTATTAACTAAAGTAGTTTGAGGCTTTAAATATGGTAGATCAATTTTAAGCACTAGATCAATCGATTGCAAAGGTTATTCATAAGGATCTTCGTTTCCAGTGATATTATTTTGAAACATGAAAGCCAAGGGAGTAAGTGGAAGAAAAAATATTTGAGTGGATCTCCACCATGCTGACCACACTTTTGACAAGACTAAAAATATTTCAGTAGTAGTGAATCAATATCTTTCATATAATTAGATAATGATTCAGATTCAATACCTATACATTTCATTCACATTAAACGATGTCGAAAAAGGATCCAATTTAAGTATTCTTCGCTATTCCGCTCTAAACTTTCGCAAACCAACACTCTTCGCACCTATTTGGCCGAATATTAAGAGTGAACCCTAAGTGACTATTACATATATATTGTATTTATATAAGAGATATTGTTCCTGTATTTTTATACTCATCCGTTGTTATCTTTCACTCCTATAACTTTTATTAATCCTTTGTAAATTTATGGAGAAATCATTGAATTTTTCTGTTTAAATCTCATTACATTGAATTCATACAAACAAAAAGATGTGAGGTTAAATATTTAAAATTTGTATTTTGCAATGGGAAATTGAATATATGTCTCAAATCGTTTAATGTTTAGAGAAAATTTCTTTTATCATTTGGAACAAATATAATAAGATTAATACACAACGTATCGATTAAGATTCGTTTGATCATTAAGCTAATGGTAATTGCAATCACTGCATCACCGATAGAAGTTATCGCTTTTCGTGACAAGAAGCAAAAGACTATTGGAATTTGAAGGTTGAATTATTTCATTACAGAGCAGGGGTTCTCAAACGTTTAACATCGAGACAACCTTTTTAGACTAAGTTTTTCGCCCCCCCCCCCAAAAAAAAATGTTTTAACTCTGGATAAAAAAAATAACTAAAAACTACCCAAATGGTTCAGTTTTTATCCTTAGAAACACAAGTAAATATAAAATAAACATGAATTATTGTCTCTTGAATTATTTTATAATAAAAGACTGTAATAGACCTTAATGATTTTATAATTTTGCAGTAGTTTTATGACAATGATTGACCTTGCTCTCCTTCAAGTTTTACCATTGCACGCAGTACGAAAAAGAAACAAAGATGACTCATGACATCGACGCGCCTGCGCATTGTCAGCTGTCTGCGCGCTCACTCTGTGAGCCGGCAGTACAATTAAAAACAAAATAACAATGGATAAGTTTTTGAAAAGAGCCTTTTCAAGTGGTGACGCTAGTGAGTGTGCGAAAGCAAAGTGCCACGAATATGATCAGTCATACATGCAATTCGGTTTTTCTGAACTAGCAAGCAAACCTCAATGTGTTGTATGTAGTGAAGTGTTTTCAGCTGAAAGGATGATGCATTCAAAAACGAAACGCCATCTTGAAACTAAACATTTAGCTTTGAAAGACAAATCAGGGGAATTTTTTTAAAGAAAACTGTTATCCCTTCGTAGTCAACAAGTAAATAGTACAGATCTTTCTAATGTTAGTAAAAATGTTCTTAAAGCTTCATACGAGGTAGCGCTCAAGATTTCTTAAAAAGGGAAACCCCATACAATAGCTGAGGGATTAATTCTTCCCGCATTAATTGACATAGTTTCAAATATAATCTGCCCTTAAAATGCTGAAAAGCTAAAAAATTCCCGCTATCAAATGATACTATAGCAACACGGATATCTGACATGTTCGGAGATGTTCAGAGTCAACTAAAGAAGCAAGTAAAAGAAAGTTTTTTTTTTGCCATTCAGTTGTTCAGTTTTTTGCCAGTTCAGTTCAACAAATGTGGCCAACTGTGCTCAATTTTTGTGCTACATCCGGTATGATTGCGATGATTCTATTCATGAAAACATATTGTTTTGTTAGCCCCTGCCCAAGAATACATAGGTGAAAGTCTTTATAAGGTGTTCGTTGAAGCAACTGAACCTTTTAATTTTGATTGGAAGAAGTGCTTTTCAATTTGTAGTGATGGATCAAAGGCTCTTACGAGAAAGAAAGTGGCTTGATTACCATTGAAATAATTTTTAATACCGAACGCAAGGTGGGTCTACTGTTTTTTACACAGGCTATTTTTTGGCAGCTTAGAACATGCCAGATGAATTACGACAAGTTTTAAATGAAGCTGTCAAGGTAATGAACTACATCAAAAGTCGTCCACTACAGAGTAGGTTGCTTGTGAACTTGTGAGAAGAGGTAGGAGCTTTGCATAAACATCTTCTCTTTCACACTGAAGTACAGTGGCTATCCCTGGTAATGTGTTGAGCAGGCAGTTTAAATTAAATTCAGAAATGTTGATATTTTTGGTTGATTGTAAACCCGAATTTTCCACTTTTTCACTTGTGAAAAGTGGTTGGTAAAGCTTGCATATTTAGCATACAGCTTCTCTCATCTTAATGTTTTGAAAAAATGAAATGCCAAAATCGAAAATGAAAGTAGTACAGTTCTCCTTTGGTAAATCAAATTGATTAATTAGATCAAAATTGATTTTAAAGAGGATTATTTTTCCGTGATCATTGTCTAGTTTCAGTACAAGTACTCAATTTAGCAATTTATTTCTCGAAATACTACTTCGTCAGAAGAATTATGTATATTACTTGCTCTGCATTTTTTGATTTTAGATCTCATATCACTAATTATATCAGCTTTAAATTCTGAACGATCAGTATCTTCTATATTCACAATAAAATATTTTGGATACATTCAAGTTATTTTCCAAGCGGTATTGTAGTAATTAAATTTTGAGAAACATCTAAATTAGTTAATAATATGCTATGCTTTGTAATAATATGCTAGGTTTCAAATTACCGCATTCAAAGCCATTGGGAATTTAAGAGCTTGATCTTGGAACATCTAGTTTGTTTTGCTAAATAAACTTTATTTCTTATTAAATCATTTATTATTCGTCTCAAAAAGTGAACGCATAAAAACCATTAGTGAGTTTCAGATTTTACTTTTTTTTAAATGAAATCTTGAATGTAAAAAACTTGAATGGATGGAAAGGTCGCAACCTAAGTTCGACGCCGTGGTTCCATGACCACGCATAGGGTGGTTGAGATTGCTCTAGTACAGGGGACAGATAAAGGGTGTGACTGCAAAAATGAGCATGAATTTTTTTTTAAATTTAATTTGATGTGATCTGCTACTTAAGTAAAAAAAACAAATTCCATAGTAAACACTAAACATTTTGAGGATGATCAAAAACTACAGGTAAACCAAAAGTCTGCGAAAATATGCAGTTTCTTATTTATTCTCTGCAACAATTTGCTTTATTTGGAGAGTCCGATATTTAATTTCAATTTAGCTGGTTAAGGTATAATGATTCAAAAATGCATCATTTTTATAAAACTAAAAAATGTTCTAATTTTTTTGTAAAAAAAGTTGTAAGAAAGTCACCTGTTTGAGTAATAAAAAAGGATAAAAAATTCACAAAAATAACATGCCTACTGACTCTGCTGTAGTTGTGCCCAGTAGGGGTATGTCCCTGAATTCAGTTTAGAGGAATAGAGAAAATGTTCTTAAAAATAAGACAAATAATCTGCTGTTATTATGAATGACATATTTTAAAATATATAAAGCATAAAAAATATCTCAGTATCATATTAGAATAAAAGATCCTTTGTAACAGGTATACTGATGTATTGGTTCCTGAAATATAATTTATAAAAAATACGAAATAGTCTCAAAATACATCTAGTCATAATATAAGAACTGAAGCAAATACTCTTAAAGCAACTAATATTTTTTAGCTCTCCTAATTCTTGAAGATGTGTTTCTTAAATACCATTTCTGAACCTCAAATACACATTTAAGAAAACTTAAAATACAGCACCTAAATATTGGTGAAATTATTTATTGTCGAATCAAGACAACAATATTTGAAGGCTGCAGTTTCTCTAATAAGCTTATCTATGACCCTAATCTCTAGGCTCACTCTTTCGTAAGAAACTTGATCTAGTGAAATATTACAGATGAAATAATTAGTTATGATGAGCATTATCTACTTCTCGTAGATCCAGAAAAGCAGTCTGATAGTGGAGACTTTTTTCAAAAGAAAAAAGTCTCCACCATTTCTTCCTCTCTGTCAATCCTACGAATGGACATTCATTTAAGTACCAAACTCATTTTTAAAGTGAATATTTTTATTTATTTTATTTTATTTTATATCTTAATTAATTAATTAATTAATTTGAGAATGAGAGCTTTGAAGGAATGGTTAAAGAAAAGAAGAAGAAAGGTTTTTCTTACAACCATTGATTTTCCCCAAATAAGCAAATTCTGAACACAATAATCAAGCATAAAATTTTATTCAGCGTATTTATGACATTTGGGTAGATATTTTTGAAGAACATGATTTTTTTTCTTTATTCAGTGTTTTTGAGAAATTTTAATCGATATCCAACAGACATATTTTATTTACTGAAAAAAAAATTTATTCACTCTCTGAAGGCTGCCAAACTATGTTTACCACTGGGGGAAAATCTCGATTCTTCTTCATGTAACCACAATATCACACTTTTTACTTACAGATTCAGGAGTGGGTTACTTTCAAATTGATGGCTGGATAGTATCCTTGATATATTGAAATATCTATCAATTCTTTGCAATAGGCAATTTTTTTCATGAATTACTGAATTTAGCTTGTAATTAATTTCTGAGAAACAGGTGTTTACTTAAAAATTATACACAATTTTATTTAGATTTTAAATTAATTAAACATTCAACGAAATTTGCGTGTTTCTTTCTTAATAATTTCGGAGCAAATTATTGAACAAAAACTATTTTCATTAAAAAAAAACTTCTGTGATAACCGATTCCCTTTCGCTCCATTTCTTTTGCATTTTTACTGACTTTTTCCCTTTTTTCTCCTCCATGCTACTGTAAAGAAATCAAAATCAACACCACTATTTCATCAAATATTTCAGTTACTTGCTTTCTTTTATTCACTGTTAGCATTAAGATAAAAAAAATTGCATGCCTTGAGCATCAATTTAAAAGCAGAATTTATATATTTGATTTTTTTTTCACAAAATTTTTATTAATATGATATTATTTTTACAATGTCCTTCTTTATGTAAATAGCCTGATGTAAAAATCGTTAATCTTAGAATGCAAAGACTAACGGTATAAATTTATAATATATTCCGCTTACTTTCTGCATGAGAAAAAAATCCCCTAGAATCCGCAAAATATCCGAGAGCTACGGGGGATACGCCCTCTGTAGCTCCACTCACCATCTTCTCGAATCATTTTGGGATTCTTTTGGGTGATACCAGCACGCTTCGTCCGTTCGCCAGTTCGACTAATAATAAAATTTTATAAATACATTTATTTTTAAAAGTAAGTCAAATTAATTAAATTGTACAAATTACTAACACCAATTTTGCAACAATTACTAAATACCATATTATCAGTTTCTAATATTAAAAATTTCTGATAGGAGAAGTAGATATATGTATATGCTAAAAGGCAAAAATATATCATTCCAAGATATTTAAAAATCAAAATTGAATTTACTTCTCTTTATCTGTTTTGATAAGACGTATTTTGTCAAACTTGGTGGACACTATGTTAATGCCATCGAAATAATCAACGAAGACGGCGAATATTAAGCAGATTAATTTAAGCATGCCAATCAACTTTACATCTTATTACTTTTTATCTTTCATTTCATTTTTTGAATGGTTGACTATTCATCAAAGCGATGAAATGAATTGGCGATACTGCTATAATTCCGAAATTTCACTCTGAACACAAAATTCCTTTACAAATCTATTTTGTTTATTCCATTTGGCTCTTCTCACAATTTAAGGGATTTACAGTTTTCAGTGATTTGAAAATTTCATTTACATTAGTTTCTCGTCTTTGATGATTGCGATGTATAATCGAAACTGCTGGAAATAACCTTATGTTCAGAAATTAAGATTATAAAGATTTCGATTATAATATGAATAGCATTATGTCCAACAAGTATCAGCATCAAAAGTATTCCTTTTTTCGTATTATTCAGTTCCAAAAAAATGTTGTAAAAAAAGCAGATTTCCCTCAAGTATGCAAACACTTTGAATATGCATGCTATTGAGAAATGATTATTAGTAAATTCGGCCTGGTTCTGCGTGCACGTTAATGTTGCATACGCATAGATGTTACATTTAGGTTGAGAAACATATATAGGACTTTTTTTTATCCATTAAAGTCTTAGGTGATTGTAAAGGTTTATGTAATAATTGGATTCCATAAGTAGTAAGATATTACATAGTTATTGTAAGCTGTCCATATTTTATGAAATAAGAATAAATACTAATTTTTTTTACCCAAAATTGAAATCTCAGCAGCTGAAAGAAACTTGGTTCCCAATTACTTAATATGCAAATATTTTGAAACTCAGTATAAGTCGGAGAAAAAATTAAGCAAGGTAACAAAGATATTATGCATGTGTTATGAATATGATTTTTTTCTAGATAAGAATCAAAGATCATGCAAACAATTTCACTTGGAAAAGAATTTGAATAAATTAGATAATCATTGTTTAATCAGAGATTTTCCAAATTACAAAAAGTGCTGACGGTAGTGGGAAAGATTTTCTAAAGTTTCATCAATTATTAGATAAAATATTTCAGGTCAATGACGCGAAACTGCAAATGACTATCGTTAAACACTGCCAAAAGAAATCTGCAACTGCTGTAATGTAATAACTGCTGCAAATAGGCACAAGAAATGAATAAGCATAGATCCCATTGGATGATGGTTCATCTCAAATTTATTAGCAATCGAATTAGGTGCATTCGATTCGGAATTTCCTAAATTAATGATAGAAGTTTGTTCCGCAATGTTTCGCGGATGAGGGCAAATTTGGTTTCTACAATCAACACTTCTAGTTAGGTCTTTAAACAATCGATTTATTCTGGAGTGATGCATTAGAGACGTGTGCAAATAACTAGTAAGAATGAGTACACTTTTCAATTCCTTCTATTAGCTCACATTCTCCCTATATATAATCAAATTTTCAATCGTTAAAAAATGCCTTTTATTCAAGTTCAATTAAATTTTTTAAAACTTATAGTGGATGACATTTGATGTGAATGTAATTTTTTCAAATATTAATTCATTAATTTTTATTAATTAATTAAAAACTAACTTTCTCGTAAAATATCTTCATTTCCTCGCTTCAAAATAAGTAACGAATTCAGTTTGTTTTCTCTCCACACTAATGAGATTAGGCTTAATATGTTTTCGGCCGAATTTTTTAAACGATTCTGTATATTTTCTTTAAGTTTCGTGCATTTAAAATTAAACATTGTTAATTAATCAATTTTTTGGATTCATTTTGAAGTACTTTTGAAATAAAATAATTCAGAATAAAGAAAATTAAAAATTTCTTATATGTAGTGCATTACCTCAAATGATGTAGAAAATTCACGCATTTTACGTTACCAGAATTGAATTGCCTGCAAATCTTCAGTTGGAGTTGGAAACTCAATGCTAGAATAATTTTTGGGTTTATTATTTATAGTAACAGCAACGGATAGGCCAGGATAGCCTGGTTGGTAGGGCGTTGAATTCACATCCCTTGGGCTGGGAGTTAGAATCTGCTAGCCGAAGAATCTCCGTGTGTGGTGGACGTAAAATCTGTCGTGGTCCCGATGTTCTCCATGTGGAGATTAATACACTGGGGGCACTGGGTCAGAGGGGATCGTTCTCTGTTTCAAATGGAAATCATGATCTGCGGATGAATGAATGAAATACGTAATTGAAGTCCACCCTGTGAAAAGGATTTGTGACGTATGTGAGCAAGAAGTCAGACTTCTTCCCTCCGATTGCCAGGGATCCATACTCGCAGAAGCTACTGCACCCCTCCTTCCGTAGTAAAGTGCAATACAAAAACAACAACAATTATTATTATTTAATAAAAGGAATTTAAAACAAAATTTTCCTTATAATCTAAATAAGAATTGATTTAAAAAAATTGTTTTTTATATTATTTGTTCTATAAAAGTATATTACACAGATGGACAAAATTAAGAGATGGAAGGCATTTTAACCCATTTCTAGGAAAATATCACATAAAACCTGGACACTTGGTTGCCATATAATGACACTATAGAGCGGGCGTCACTGAGATGAGTTTACTTGTTTTTGTGGGCGTTGCTTCTCTCATAAATTTGAGATAGATGCCGAGGCTTATTAAGAAACGGATCAATACAATCTGACCTGGAGTCTGATTTACAAAAGGTAAAATCCTAGTCAGAAATGGAATGCTTACGTATTGATATCCCTAAATTCAAGTGAAAGAGTTTAAATTTAATAGATATTTTAGTCGTAGTATTTAAAATACCATATATTCTATAATTTGCTCTCAAAATTGTTTGTATGAGCCTCATTCACCACCACCATCTTCAGCAGCTTACGAAAGTAAATTCAAATTTGCTTCGATTTGATTTTCAACTATATTCTCACGAACAAGAATGATGAACGTTTGAATGAATTACTGTTTTCTTTAAATATATATTTCAAATCCCATAATTGCAAAGAAATGCTATCATTTCAAATTCCCATTTTTCATTTATTAACAAGAAGGAATTTAAAATAAATTATCTTAAATGAAATTTCTCACACTCATTTTCATTTATGAAATTTATACTATCACATTAATTTTTTGAATACTTTTAAGCTTCTCATTTGTCATTTCTGGTATTTGTTTGTAAGCGCATTTATCTTACATAGTAGAGCAATTATTTCTTCACACAATCCTATTTGAACTTTCAATTTCCAACTTCTACCTTCTATTTCCAATCACCAACTTTAATTCCAATCCTCAAGAAGAGTTCTTGTTATCAACTTCAATTCCAATCGATATTAATTTTGTAATACAAAATTGAAATTAATACTGAATTGAGAATTGGTGGATTATTAGATTAATTGCTGCACATTTATACATGGCATTCATGTTCTTCAATTTTCGATTAAATATATATATGGAGGTGAAATTGAAATTTGGATTATTGAATTGAATTCTAAAATTGTTTAGTGGAATGATAAAAAGATCGTTGAAATTGAAAAGTACTTCATATAATAAGATTTATTATTTTATCACGCATATTCAACGAACTTTTATTTTCCAATTAACTTTAATTTTGAAACGGAATGAAATCGAATATTATGAGTAAGATTTCTTGCTGCACCACTTACGTTTATGGACTCTCCTTTTTTAAAAAAAATTTAATTTTCTGTCAAAACAAATAAACCTGAATGGCAAAATGAATATTTAGGTCGAAATTTAATATCGGAAGACATATATATCAAGAATATATATCATATACAATGAATGTATGTAAAAAGAAATAGCAGTAAATCTTCTTACAGTGATATTTTTTAATAATAAATTTCACATTTTTTTTCAGTTTTTCAAATTTTAGATACCCTTGATTTCAGAGTTCCATATTTTAATATTCACTGGGATAATCAATTAATCGAAAATGAAGTAGTCAATTGAAAGTTTATTGTAGTGTAGCGATAAATCGTACACCTAATACGATCTCCCAACTTTCAATTCAATTTCAGCATTAGATTTCAGTATTCAATTCAGCAAAGAATTTTTATTAAGTATCAAATTTTAATAAATTTCATATAAATTTCAATTGAATTAATTTGAGAATAAAGTTGATCGAAAAAGTTATATATACATGCACGAGTATATATATTTTAATCGGTTATTGTGATTAATCGGTTATTATCAATAATGACCATTTAACGTGATAAATCGATTAATCATTTTCGCCAGTCATTATTTATATTATTATTATTTTTACAGTAGTAATAATAATAATAACATATAGTCATTATTTAAATAAGAATATTAATTAAGCATATTAACTCTAAAGCATATATTTTTTAATATAGTTATTCATATCGTCAAAATCTATCGATAAATCGACATTTCCATTTTTCGGTACACCCATCCCAACGTGAGAAACTCGCCTCTTCCTACATGATAGCAAAAGTTTTCTCCTGTAGTTATATGGATATTAAAAAGACTATTTTAATATCCAAATAACTACAGGAGAATTTTATTAAACATGAAATAGCATTAAAGGCCTAAATACTGACATCCGCTTTTGTTCGGAGTATTTCTAATAGAAGTGAACCAACATCATAAAGTCTGAGATTTTCATTGAAAGATTCTAAATTCTCAAATATATGGATACTGTCAGATAGTCTTGCGTACTATTGGCTTTGACATGTCATGGATTTCTCTCTCCTATCCAATTTGGCTTAACCGAATCTTACTTGATAGGGGAATTTTTTAACCTTTTAATTTGAATAGGAATTTCTCGATTTCTTTTTTTTTTTCATTTTGAAGTACATTTACAATGGGTTCCCATACACCTCACCCATGTTGCTGTGTCTAAGAATTCACATGTTACTGTGAATTCTCACCCAAAGATGCTTTTTTTTCAGCCAATTGTAACAAAATATATACAGTCCTGCTATATGCAGAGATATAAATTTTACCAAATTTTAGAACGCGTCGTCCCCAGCTTTTATTAGAGCACGCTTACATTTGTGACATTTTGGTATATTATGATCATTATTACTATTTTGAAAGGAAAAGCTGTTTATAGGTCTCACTCTGCTAGACCAGTTAGAACACTAATAATTGCAGCAAAACTTTCAGTAAATTTAGAAGAAAATAAGATGGTATTTTGAAAAAACTGCAATTTCTCAGCTATGACTGAATGTTGCCGCATATCGCCCAGTTTTGCCTTTTTTTAAATGGGTAACAAAATGTCAGAACATTAGCGACAATAAAATGAATAAACTGGATATTAAAAACGCCTTTTAAGATTAAGAAATCGAGCTTTATTGAGCAAAAGTTATTAGTTATTTCAAATTTTCTTATAAAACAACATTTACTTTTGTTTAACAAATAAAACTAACTTAATTAAATATCTTTGTTAAATAGTAAAAATCTAAAGGTTTCAAGATTCTCCGAGAATTTTTCTCTTCCATGTTTTTTATTTTAGTTAAAAGAAAATCCGAAAAATATATAGCTTACAACTGCTAATGAAATCATATCAATAAATCATTTTTTCTTTTTTCTTTTATTCAGAGTTCATGAAAATGTAAAAAAGTAAGCTTTTGTGCAATGTCCAATTAATTTTCTGATAAAATTCTGTAATCAGACGCTAAATGTAGATGACATAGATTGCACAGATTGTACCTTTTCTTCCATTGCGGCTCCTCTCGTACAAGATTGGCTGTTGGTGGTGTGAATGGTCACCACGTTTCCATATTGCTTTGATGCTCATTCGGCATCAATTACAAGAAGTATTAATTATAAGCAAATATTTAATTATTATTATTATGAAAAGAGTTAAATGTGAATGCTTAAATGATAAAAATTTTTCATCTGCTGTAGGTTCAGAAACGTTTCAATTTAATTAATATCGATATATTAGAGTGACAGTTACAAGGCTGGAAGATATTGAAAGAATTTTGAAAAAAAAATAACGTTAATTATACCTTCAAAGTGGCAAGTAATAAATCACAACAAAAACTGTGGGGGGAAAACCCTGTAATAATAAGGGATATCTCCGTTAATTGTAAATATCAGATATAACACTGAAATAATATTTCCCAGAAAATCATCGATATTAAAATTTTTTACAGAAATATATAGATTTTTAACACTTATATTAAATCAAGTAAACTGTTCTTCTGATGCACCACATCAATTTCGCATGCTGTCATAGCAAAAACAGGAATAATTTTTTTATATGGAACTATTTGCTGCACTGTCAATTTCTCTTGCAAGTTCAGAAACGATAGTAAAACCAGACTCACTTAAATCCTGTCCAGCTTAACAGCAAATTTTATTTCTCTCGTTCAAAAGCTACACCTTTTGTTTATTACAATTTTCTCACGGCTTAGTGATGAGATAGCAGCTATTACAGGAGGAAAATTGGAGATACTTATTAAAAGATGTTATGCATTTGAAAGAACTCATCAGAAAGTATTTATTCAAATTTAGAAGTGCATAGTAACCCACTGTTCAGGATTTTTTTTATTTTATAAATTGAGCATTGAACCGTGGTGAAAATACACAGAAGTCTAAAGGAACATATTCATACCTATTACTCCAACGGAAAATTTTCATCTTACATTCTGCATTAAGTGACAAAAAAAAAATTTCTGTTTTCCCATGTATTCAGATTTTTGAGATGGTTAATGATAATAATGGGCTCCATTTTTCCTTCTCTGCACCTTTTCGAACACTGAAGCTGCTACTCCTACGCCAGTATTGATTTCCTCTGACCGCATACTAGTCTTCAACAACCCTCTGTTCATTCGATTCGATATTCTAAAAAAAAGTGTGTGTGTTTTAGTGGAAAATATATTATTTGAGCAACAGTCCAGCATTTATAGACAAGATAAATGTGCTTTATGAAATTTCTATGGCAACTGCTTGAATGTCGCTTCTCAGGAAAAGAAAACTTTTATAGTATTTGTAAAAAATTTTCAAAACAAACCGTAACACTAAAGGTGAATAATACACTGAATAAGGGCAAAACATTAAATTAAAATAATATTTATTTTACAAATCATTCTCTTCATTTGATTCGTTTCTAATATAAACGAATTTTAATTTCAGTCAACATTGCTTCATAAAATAGATGAATCATTTAATATATTTTTAGAATTTTAAAATATCATTCCTTCATTAAAAAAAATTCACCATAATAGTCTTTTTCAGTATTTAAAGAAAAATTTTCAGGAATTCAATAATTTTTCATCGCAATTTTCCTAGATTCTAAAAAGTGAAGCTTTAATGGTTAAATTGTTTGAAATAATCATGGGAATTATTTCTGTTCGTGAAAGCAAGCATTATCAGTGAACAATGTTAAAAGATCATCAGCTGTTTATCTGCAAAAACAAGCTTGAATTATTTTTGATATGAAAAGCAGTCTGAAAGAAATTTGATATCAAATACAACAGAATGAAGTTAGGCTTTGAAACCTCCCTTTTTTTCCTTTAGAGAATTGGAAATGCCATAAAAGGGATTTTTATGACAAAAAGGTATGTTTTTCTCAAATCGTGCTTTTTGGCCTAATTTAGGAAACTCCTTTCATTGCATTCACTTGAAACTCTATACTTAAACATTTACAAACATTATGCATCTGTTTTTGTTTTTGTTTTTGCTTTTTTTTTTTCATTTTCTTCTCAACCATAATACTTTTAAATAGGATTGTTATCATAAAAAATATGCATTTTTAAAATTTTCTAATAGCACGAAATTCAATTTTTTTAAATTTATATTTAATTAAAATGAAAATCAATTCAATGCAATCTTTGAACCTGTGCACATTATACTAATTTTTGGTTTATTTTTTTTAATTCTTTTCTTTAAGAGCACCGACTTTCTGGTTATGAACTTTAAAATAACCGCAACACAACATATTTTCAATTTGCTGTTAAAAAATAAAGGAATAAATATTTTTTGCTCTATTTATAATTAGAACAACTTATCCTTTTTGCGTATGTTAAATTTTACGTTAATTGTGCTATTTACTTTCAAAAAATAAATTCTCTTTCTTTGCATTGCGACGATTTTCCATTGTCGAAAACGTGCTAGTTCTCTCGAAATTCTCTCTATTGGCGGTCAGTAAGTTGAGAAAAACTTTTGCATCTACAGAAAATATGCCTTTTGAGTTATAATTATTAAATAATCTGATGAATGTTAATCTTCGGTGATTTAAATCTTAAAAACCTCGTTAGTTAGATGACGTCATCAAGATGACTATCCGTGAGTTTCTTTTTAAAATTTTTGTTCTTGATTTTCATTATTTTATGAAACTGATTATTATTCGATCTAAAAAAAAACTAAATAGAGGGTGTAATGTGACTATTCGTCACTTATTATTTGTTTAGTTAATTAATAATAATGTAATCCAGATGGCGATCTAAAAATAAATTGTTTTAAAGTTTCATTTTATGTTTAATCTTTTTTTGGAGCCATAAGAGGGTTATTTAGAGACAACCCTTCGATTAGAGCAGTGGCTAGTCGATAAGAACGCCGTATGAAGCAACCCATTTCAAATCTCCGCACCGCATCAACTGATATTTGAGATCAGATTTAATAAGCGCTATGCTCGCATACGCTATTTCTCTTCGATGGAATCCAACTTTGAAACTGAAACCTTCCGAGTAAGAAACCCAAAATTTTCCACAAAGGACTCTATGTATTTTTGAATGTTCTGTTCTTATAATGAATAATTCCTTTCATATATCATGTTATTTTGAATTCGCAATTAGAGAAAATAATATGTATGAAATTTGCAGTATGCTACATCTGCTATGTAAGGAAATGAACTGTTTTCAGTGAAAATGTGAGCTGCCGAGGCTATCACTTTGCTTGTGTATGAAGTCTTAGAGATACAAGAACGGCCAAATGTAACTGAAAGCATGCAGCGCCATATCTATCTGTAACAAAACATTGAATGAATGCGCACACTTTTGCAGTGTCTAAGCTAAATTAAGATCAGACACCTATAATCATTGTAAATCAGCAAGTTTGCACCATACAAAAACAAATTTAATAGCCTTTTCTAAATAGACACGATGACACGACTCGGTCGATTCTTACACAAATGGATAGCGCAAAAAAAAGGTCATGTCTTTTCGCCAACTTGATTATTGTATATTTCTCAAGCCCCTGAAGAAATATCAAAGAGCCATTCTCATACATAGTGGTTCCAACAATTAAGATTGCACTTAATTGCATCTAATAAATCGAATTTTCAATATAAATAACTCATTACCAAGCAATGCAAACAGATCTTTATTTTTACACTTAACAAGCGGGTTAATTTAAAGTAAAAGTAAGGAAAAAGCACTGAAAAAATTTTCAGAAGCTTTTTTCATTAACTCATGCAGATTTTTACCTAAAAAGATTGAGAATACACCAATGAAATTTTCGCAATATCTCGCATAGAAAGAAAGCCAATATTTAGTTGCATGTCTTTTGGCCTTTATAATATCCTCCAAGCGTCGTAATACCGTTTCTGGTCTACTTTTTGATGATATTTGTTTTACCCCATTCTTCATATAACACTTGTTTTAAATGGGCTTCGTCTTTAATTTTGTGTTTTGAGACCACTGTTTCGCTTGTGCATTCAAAGATTCTCTATGACGCTGGTGCCGGGGTGAGGAGTCACTATTTTAAAGTTACTTGCCACATATTTGGCTTCGTTGTCATGCTGAAATAGGAAATTTCAAATTTTTAGCACTTTCTTTTAGATTGTTGCGAAGTATATATTAGTAATATATGATTTATAATGTCATCTATAAAAACCGAATTTCCTGCTTCGGTTGAAGTCATATTACCCCAAATCATAACGGAACACCATGTTTAACTATGGACGAAAAGAACTTTCTGATGCAGAACGGTATTGGGGTTTCCATACTGTGCGACGACCATCACAACAGAGAATGTTGAGTTTATTTTTATCACTAGATGTAATTTTGTTCCAATAGTTATTGGTGTTAAACTGATGAGCTTTTGTAAATTGAAAATGCGTGTTTTGATGTTGAAAGGAGATGAATGATATCTTTCCAGAATCTTTCCAGAGATGAAGGATATCTTTCCAGCTTTTCTTAATCTCGTTTTATATCCAGCTTGTCAGCCAATTTAAGAACTTACACTTCTGCCAAGGATTTGAGAAGTTTCTACAGAAAATTTGAATTTCAATCGAAGGAATCTTGATTCCTTTCAAAATGTTCCTCTCTGAGACTGCTCAGAATACCTTTCTAGAAACCCAGCTTTCAAAAACGTACAATTTCTGCCAGAAGTGAAACATCACTTCTCTTTTTTCCAAGCTTACTGACTGCACTGTCTTCATTATTTTTTGTGTATGATATAAGTATTAGCATTATTGTATTAACGTTTTCTGTAACATCATTTTCTTAATTAAGGTTCTATCATTAGATTATTTATTTGATAATAAATAATTTCATAAGATACCAATTAGCTTAAAAATATTTTCAAATGGTCTGCATTATATGTTTCTTTCCGAAAGAAAATTCGATTTCACGACTTTTTATGCATGCCTTCTGGCACACATGAAAATTGCGTTGCCTTGAAATACACGGAGGATAATAATTTTTACTCAATCGAAAACTATAAGAAGATTTGATGAAAATTATCTAAAAAAATATAATAAAGACAATTCTTTAAGAAATATAAAAAATAGTACATTTTAAAATTATGTTTAATAATTCCAAATTAAATGAAAATGATCACCTTTAATTTGGTTTTTTTCTATAAACAGTTCAAATCTGTAGAGATTTTAAAGATCAAATAAAAATATTTTTTAAAACTGAGCATTTTATTCCCAAACCACAATAAATTTATAAAATTATAATCCAGTATTTACAGTGAGTGGAAAATCTTTATAGCCGAATTGTAATCTACCTCTAAGAAATATATATCGCTTAGTTAAAGGAAAATGTTTAAAACCTTATTATTTATAAAAGGAACTAGATCATTTTTTAAATTATGAAATTGAACGGAATCAATTTTAATTATAATATTTGAAATATTACGATTGCTCTAATCATAAATATCTTAAAAATCAAACCTGAAACTGCTTGAAAAAAATAGTTATTATATGACTTATTGAGAGAATAGGCATTCTTCTGACATTCTTCGTTCTCTATTCAGAAAAGAATAGCCAGTTAAATAGAAGTGATATTCTCAAGGAAAGTTAAGATTCTCTAGTCGTGTGTCAATGCCTAATTTCTAAAAAATTAAGGAGAGTAATTCAGTTTATTCGGAAAAAGGATTTTATACTTTCTTGATTTATTAATAAATGAACCGACAAAGTTCCTTTTTTCTGAGTCCATTGAAAGTACTTTGGATTTCCTTATCCTGAATTTGAGTTTCTTTAAGAAATAGCTTCTAATTGAAGCTCAGCATCCAAAGATGAGATTTTCGATTTTAATTGAGTTACATGGCATTAGGAGGCCTACGTACTTGCTTGCTTAGAAAAGATTTTTTTTATTTGATTCGCGAAAGCACGTTTATATAGAAAGTCGAGCTGAATGGATTTTCATTTCACTTCCTACTTTTCTCGGATTAATCAGAACCTTACAAGAATTAATCGAAGGAACTATCCGTGATAATGTGAGATGGACGCGAATAAGAACTTTTGTCAGACGATGCGATTATATTTTGGACTGGAATTCCCTTTCCGAATTTCCAAACCCCATTAAAGAAGAAATGTGATATTCAGCTTTAAGTGTGTGCGCTTTTTTTTAAACTTCCTGTGGCTTAACAACGACTCCCTACTTGCAATCAAACCGGAAGTGCACTGATGATACCCTTTCCTTTGATGCAATCAAAGAAAACCTTTAAATGTACATGAACAAAGATTTACAAAAATGTTGAAATAAGTTCAATTGAGACTTGTATTCGAAGAGTGAGGGGAATTTTTTTAAATAAGCACTTTTCCCGCTTCAAGTTGGCAAAAATGTTTCTCTACACATCCCTATTCAGTATGTTTCTTTGTTTATTTCAAAAGTAGTTTGCATAGCCAAATGTCAAAACCGGAAAATTTAAAGAAACACTGATCATAATCATTTCGAATAAAACTGGAGTAAAATTCGTGTAAAGCTAGAACAAAATTTGTATCAAAAGGCAGAAATATTGTTCTGATTTTTGCAGTTTTATCACAATATCCGATATGAGATATTATTTATCCGATATCCGAAATATTTATCCGATATGAAAATAAACCTTGACACTATGAGTGTAAATTTTAATATAATAGTAACTTATACTTCATAGAAACTTTAGAAAATATAAAACTAAATAATTATTAAGTGCAACAGTCTGTGAAGAATTTCAGCGGAATATGGGTGGATACATAATTGGGAGCCATTTTTCTTCAAAAATTTATATTAAATATGTATCTTGATCATTATCTAATCATGTAAGGGAATCTATATGGCTATGGAATTTGAAACTACATGCTTCATGAATGTTCAACATGGCGGACTGCAAGCACACAAACCTCTTTAGTCATACCTTTCTTGGACATCTCTTTTGTATGTAACATTATTAGCCTTATTAATAAGTATTTGGGAATCGATACCTTGTCAGATTGTATTCCTTTAAGGAAGCCTTCCGCCGAGTCTCTTGAGACCGAATGCTGTGAAATAGAATCCACGAGTAGGCGGCATTCTCATGTCAATGAAATACTGCGCCGGATAAATGTGTTTCTAATGAAGGATACAACTTTTAAATAAAGAGATTTTTAATTTACAATCTCCAGATTGTTGAAAAAAACCCTCAATTTGAATAATATTCATTTTGTAAAGAAATGGAGTTATTTTTTCTTCCTGTTATTTACTACTCAAGCTGCATTAATTTTCAATTATATTTTGAGACAAGCAATTTATCTGTTTGACGTTTTTCTTTTGAATTTTTAAACGGCTAAGAAAAATTGAGATAATATTTTTAATTTAGTCCGAATATTTTACTTTTCAAGTTATGATCATCGTTTTCAGAAATAGGTTTGTATTCGACCAGTATTTAACTTAAGCAGGTACTACTTGGTTAGTTTAATTTATATGGAAATTATTTCATTAAATTCCTTTTGAGGTCACGATTGTTTTGCTAATCATTTAGAATGGGAGAATTGTATAAAGTTTAAGATTTCGTATTTATTCAGAAATATGTTTACTTAACTTAAATGGTATAAAAAATAATTCCTTACCACTTTTAAAACACTTTAGATATGTGAAATATGTGCTCATCTTTTATTATTTCTGTTCTTCTTAATGAGAATAATATTTATTGAAACATGTTCAAAATAGGTATTTTCATTGCTAGCTATGCTTGACGTCATAAAGGAAAAGAAATTAGCTGAAGAAGTTAACCTTATTTCATTTGGATATATTTTATTTTATGTTTAAAATTTCTGCGAAAAGAAGGGCCGTGCCTATTATCGATTGATGGAGAAAACTCCATGATTGCTAACTACCCACTGCATAACAAAGCTTGGACAAAGAGCCCGAACAATTAAAATTCAAAACATTTGGTAATAAATAAGTAAGGTAAATGCAAGAATTAAATTCAAAGGTGAATTTAATTCAAAGGTGGTTTGGAGTTTGAGAAGAATGTGGTTCAACTGAGAAAGTCGTACCATGGGGATTAGAAAGAGGCGGAAGATTTCATTACTTAGTAAATAACAAAAGAGAAACTCAGAAGGCATAAATAATTGAAAAGAAAAAAATTAAGATAAAAATTTTTTTTAACAAAACTTTTTGCGTATTTAGACATTTTCCTCTTTTATTTTTGTGGCATTTGAGAAAACGGCGACGAAGTATGAAATTCATTAATTTTCTCTTCTCACTCCTGCCGAACTTCTGAATATCCTCTGTAACAATGACATAAATGGAGATTTAGAGGTCCCAAGGTAACAGAAGACAATCTCTTTATTTGTTCTTTCAAATTTTATTGCTTATAGCTTGTTATAGTTGACCATTTTCTTAACAATTAAAGTAACTGCATAAAACTTTTCACAAATGAAAATGGTTTGATAATTAGCACGTTGATTTGTGCTATCTTTTAGTATTTCATGTTTATTCTTGTTTAGAGAAAAAGAGTATAATATGCGAAACCATTTGACATAATAAAAAGTATAATATGTAACATAATAAAGATTTAAAAAAAATTTAATCAATCTTAAGCTTTTGGACTCTATTATTCTCTTTCGAGAGCTAAGCTAAACAAGAGCCTTTCCATTTCCAAAATTCTTTGCAAATAGTGTATATCTTATTATTCACTTCAAATTTGTTCTGTGTTAATCACAAGAATGGGTGATGTGCATACGTCATTGGAAATCGATAAAAGTGAGCTGTGACTTATTATCGGCACCTCTACTAATTCTTTAACGCTATTAAACTTTTTTAAATGACACCTTAATTAAGATAATTAGAATGGAGCTGTTAATGGAAGATTTCCGCTAGAAGATTTCATATAAAAAATACTGCTCTATATCTTATCATTTGCTTTCTTAAAGCATCCGAGTTGGATAACTTAGCAATATCACACGTATTTTTCATGCCTCCAAAATGATGACAAAGGATAGTCCGTCTATTGATGCAGTAAACAATTGTTCTAAATTAATAATCGGGATCGTTTAATAGTTATTTTTAGCCCAATTCATAAAAAAATTAACTTACTTAACTCTATTCCTAGAAAACTATTTATTAAATTGCATAGCTTCCTCTTTAGCTTTCAGGGTTTTTTTTTTTCTTCAAGGCCCTTTTATTATTGATCTTTTATTTTCCTAAAAGATATCAAATCTTCATAAATATTTAATTCGGCACATTTTTCTGTTTTTTCCCCCTTCAGATTTTTGACAAATCTATGAACTTATTTGGCCACGTTTAGAAACCTCTTAAGGCAGAGAGTAGCAAGACATTTACAACTTCAAATACTATGAAGGTGATAAATAAAAGTAACTTATGGACATGAGAATTTTCTGCCTCAAATGAAAGTTAAAGTAATTTGGACAGCATTGAATCATAAATTTTCTCTTTTTTATTATGTTCATAGATAGCTTTTAATAGTCAGGACCAAGCTGATCTCAGAGACAAACTTCCTCACATGAATTCAGAATTGCGTGGATACAAACTGTTATAGAATTTGCAAATAAACATTTTGATTTCAAAATTCCTAGTTTGTTTTAAGTTTAATTTCCTCAACTGTTTTAAGTTATTTGTATTAACCATCAGGTCTTCAAACAAAAGGGATCTTTTTGTAGATTTGACCTTATTTGAAAATCTAAAAACTGTTTGTTTGTTTTTAATTTTAAAAAAGGTGAAACGCTAGGAAATTTTTCATTGTGTATTTTTCATTTGTTCAATTTCAGTGCCAGGTGGAGGAACTAGGATTTCTCCAACCTGTATGGCCTTTATAGGGATTCAGGTACCCCGTAGGGAATGACACCCACCGGCTCGAGCACTCCTCTACTCGAAATTACTCCAGTATTAGACGGAATCTATACGCTCAAGATCAGACTGAGCCCCCTGAATGATTACGACTTCTTCATCTTGAGTTGACTGAACATTTCAGGGGCTTATCGAAAGGATATACCGATGGCGTGGGTACTTTTTCCTGTGTCACCTACAGAAGGCAAACGCATCGTATATGAAGTAGTTCACCAGAAACAAAAAGCAAATGAAGCGACCACTTTTTTAAGGAGAAATCTTTCGTTTGCCTTTGAGGAAGAGAAAAGGGAAAATTTGAAAGAAGGGTCAACTGGATGAGGTAACTGGATAGGGAGATAAGAGCTTTGGAGGTTCTTCTTTGGAGGTTCCTCGGTATTAGTGCACCCGCACTCTTCTAAAAGAGGGATCGTCTCTTCCCTGAATCAATGAAACCTTGTGAGGGTTCTTAGTGATCGGAAGTAGATTTTTCTTTTAATGCTCGAGTTTGTAAAAGTAATGTAAAAGTTTTGAACAAATTTTAATAGTTGTTTATTTTTTATGCTTGATAAAGAATTACCAAATTGGACTTTTCTGCAAAATTTATGCTTCATTCTGGATTCAAATTTGTGTTTCATTCTAATCACTACAGAACAGTTGTCGGGCAGGTAAAATTCAAAAACGTTAGAAAATTTATTTCTGAAGCTATTTTAATAAAATTTATCTTTTAACGCCCACAGAAAATTTTCCGTGCGTTTTTCAGTTCGACTTGTTTTATGATTGCACGTTTGATTCAGTCCTTCATTTTTTACTCATAGCCTGATGTACCTGAGTCACGCCCTGTTATGCGTTCTTCATGACATTATAATATTTATTATTTTCATATGATTTCATATGAAAGAGTGGGAGAAAATTTGGTAATAAGATCCCATGATGTTTATAATGATGAATTTTAAAGTTTATTAAAGCCTTAAGAAAATAATAAAAACAAATTTATTCTGAAGATACTCGTAAAAAATTCTTGAAATCGAAAGATTCTAACGGAAAATTATTAGGAAATGTATCCGCAATGAAAAGGAAAGAATTTTTTAAAAATATCTTTTTGATATAAAAAAATATATTATGAATATGAGTACATTCCAATTTACTTAATTATTTCAATGAACACCATGAGATTTTTCAATTTTATTTGGCCTTCACATTTTTAATCAAAAAAACGTATTTCTTACTATTTATTGTACTAATAAAATGTGTATTTGAATATATTTTCATTTTTATTATTATTAATGAAATCAATTTAATATGTATTATAAGTTTTTCTTTTTTTTATTTACTTCTTTCCTTGATCCGTATAATTGTATATTATCCATGTAGTTTTCAATCATGATAAGTGACATTAATTTATTTTCTAGGAATACCAAAATAAAATAAATTTTTGGATAATTTATAATGGGTGTGTATTGTTACGTTTTATTTAAAGTTTAAATTTTTTAGAGGAACAAATCTCAAAATAAATTCTCTACACTAAAACATCTCGGAACATTTACGATCCTTTTCCAAGAATAATCTAAAATGATACCTCTAAAAGGATTTAATATTATAAGCATTTTAACTTCACATTTTTGAAACATGAACGATTTTATGACCTATTACCACAATCTATCTATGAAACGATGCTAAGGATTCATCACATATTTCACTTGAATTAAAAATAGGAATTTGAAAGCTAGCTGAGGTATTCCACTCGCTAGGATAAGAATTTTTGCATTCCATATTTATATCAAGGCTTGAAAAAAATGATTACTTGCATGTACATTTATAAACGAATACCATTGCATAAATGATAAAAAAATGAAAATATCCATTGTAATATCCATGGGGATTACAATAACTTCCTCTTGGCACCGAAAAGTTGAAAAATATGCCACGAAACCCGTGTGACGAGTCCATTGTTTGGTGCATATATGATATGAACCTCGAATATTCGCCTACGTGTAACAAACATGAATCAATTCCTTGATCGTGTTCTTAATGTTGTCTACCTATTACGGAAAGTAATCAGCATTTCAGTGTCCCTTTATTAGAATGCAACTATGTGAAGTTGCATTTGGAACAATTTAATGAATTTCAGTCAATACTTAAGAACAATAAGCAACAAGTTTCATCGAGAATTTTATCTTTTTGAAATAGGTCGTACATTGGATTTTACTGCTCGGGAGAACCTGAATACTTTCAATACGTTTTAAAATGCTTGCCTGGAAATGCAGGGTAAAGAATCGGCAACGTTTAGAATACAAAGGAACCAAACTGCCCATGCACTCTATGTCATTGCAATCAAATTCATTTCATCCAGATTTGACTTTGATAAGTAATCATTAAATTTTAACATTCATTTGAATATAGTCTTTTTCAACTTGTGGCCTTAAAAACTAGATGTACGTTGAATATAAATATTAATAATTTTGATTATAATATTTTCACATAATTCTATTTTAACATACAAACAACACTCTTTCCTAATTTTGCACATGTCTATGCGTGATTGTAACATATAGAGTGTTCCAAAAAGGTTGAAAAGACTTTAAGTACTTTACCAATAGAAAATAAATGGTCACTATGATTATTTTCAAAAGGGTTTAAAATGAGCTTTGATATCGGTTTGTTTTAATTAAATAGCCCTGTAATAAATTTTTAACTTGTTTGGAATTTACTTCCTAATTAAAAATGAATCAACTGGATAACTTTTTTTTCTCCTTTTGCAGCAACTAGATCATGTAAGAAATTGCAGACCAACATGTTTATAATACTAATATAATATTAAATAATTTAGATGAATTTCGAGGATTCATAAAAAAATCCCTAACAAACTTCATTAAAATTCTTATATATAAATCAAATTATTCAATGAAATGTTTTAATCAAAGAAAATTTTCATCACTGTTTGGAAAGGAATTTCACTTTTGTGCATAATTCTTAAGAAATTATTTGTTAAAAAATGAAGGTTATAAAAACAATTTTTACCGTCAGGAAAACCATTCTTGATAAATGATTCACAAGCAAAAAAAAAAATGAATGGATTTTTTTGTTCACTTGTTTGTTTGATACGAGCAATGAGATTAAATATTATTCAGGAAACTTTTTAATGTAAGGTATTTAGACATTTTTCTATTAAAAGAGTAATTTTATATCTACTTATTCAGAGATTTAGTTCTATAGAACTCTCCCTCTGTTTGTCATCCGCTTTTCTTTACAGAAGATAAATTAAATACGATTAAAAATTAGATCAAATAAATCTAAATTTACTAAGATAAATATCTTTACTTTTATTTTAGATCATTTAAAACATTTCTCTAGTGTTGATAATCACTTCAGCTTTATAAATTTCATTAAAAAAAACTGTTCAAATGCAATGGATAGATTGTCAGTGTTTTAAATAATGATGAACTACCATTGGATTATTTTTTTTAATTCAAGAAGACAATCTTAATATTTTTGTATTTAAGCAATTATATGCTAGATTATCTTCTTTTTTTCCCTAATTAATCCTAATCACAATTCAAGGACAATTTTAAATGGAAATATGTGTGACTAAGTTCAAACTATTTGAAAAAAAAATAATGATCACTGGTATCAAAACTTTCAGTCTATTATTTTTACATTGTTATTCATACTGCTTATGAAATAAGGCAAAATGCTAAAATCCTATTACATGAGAATAACAACACTTCGAACCAATTACCTTAAAAATACATTTTAATAGTTAGAAAAAAAAATCAGAAATTCATATGAAAGTTCATGTGATCAAAAGCATTGGTAATGAACGGAAGAAAAATGACTTCGAAGTGTTTCTGAATAACCAGCAAATTCATTGAAGCGAATCAATAACGATTATTTCCAAGGGATGATAGCCGAATTATAAATTCCGTTTCTAAAGTATAATATTTGCTGTCTCACTACAAATCTACAATAATTACTATAAATAAACATATTTCATGCATAAAATTTATATCATGACTTACCATAACAAAACATAAATAATGATTAAGTACGATTCTTCCTCTAAATAAAAAAAAAAATCTTGTAAGAAAAAGATTGTTTCAGTCATGTAAAATATTTGGAATGT
This sequence comes from Argiope argentata, assembly GCA_026289955.1. Classification (NCBI taxonomy): domain Eukaryota; kingdom Metazoa; phylum Arthropoda; class Arachnida; order Araneae; family Araneidae; genus Argiope; species Argiope argentata. Next base: position 452,943 of record JAOUZG010003378.1, read on the forward strand.
AATGATACCAAAGATAAAGAAATCTGACAAATCCAAAGCAAATATATCATTTCTTACTTAAGATTTATACTTAATCACCTCGCCGGAACATCCTTTGCCCAGACTCCTTTACTAGCATGAACAACCACCGATATTGCTGTCAGAAGTCGATTAATTAATCAATTAATTTCTGTTACACTTCTGACTTCAATTTGAATACATTCTCCAAAGAAAATTGAGCATAAACTAATTGTTAAGATATGTTCGTGCAAAAAGGACCGAAAAATTAATGAATAAATACATGCACGAAAATAAAGGATTGTTATTCACTGTTACTTCCCACTGGCACTTTCAATTATTGTTGGTCTACTATTTATTTACATTTGCATTTTTTGCCATTTTTTAATTATACTTAAATTTATAATTTTAATAATCTAGATTTTTCTTTATGGTAAAACTATTAAGAGAATATATTTCAAAAAAGAATGCGATTAAGGTATTGCACAAAATAATGCTCATAATATTTATAAATTTCAAAATAAAGTAGTCTTGTTTGCGCATATTAAATTGTTTAAAATTTTAGATATAAAATGGATCTCTAAATATTTAGCTATAGTTTCATAAATAAAAACTTCGATTTGTTAATAAAAGTAATTCTATAGATAACGGAAACTGATTTGGTAAACGTAGAAAATGTACTTATTTATCCTGATTAATAGCATGTGGAATTTCTTTAGGTAAGTAAGAATCGATTGAACTCCTTTTAGATGAAATTTTATTTGAAATCGCTGATAAGAGGAAAACATATCTGTTAGGGAAAAACTATAGTAGTTGAAGAGATTTTAAGAGATAAAATTTCAAATCGCGCGATTGTTCGGGAAAGGTTGTGTGTAAATGTAGCAGGAAAAATATATGCTTTAGACTTAATATCATTAATTCGCATGTCAAATAAAGTGTGGAACTAACTCAATTACTTTCAAAGAATGTCTAATAGGATTTAATTTCTAACCTTTAAAATAACTTCGAATCAATAGAATCATATCAATGCACCTTTAGAAAATCACTTCGGCTTATTCAGTCGTTATTTGATTTCTTGGATTTTCAATGAAATGAATGAATCTAAGAAAGATAGTAACTTTCCCTAAAACCCTTTTCACACAATTAAGTCGTCCGATATTAATGTAAATTCAAATTATCTGAGTACGTTTGCCGTTTATTTGCATTCAGAGCTATTAAATTGACGAAAGATCAATAAATGATTTCATTATATCACACTGACAAAAAATTTTGGATTGCATTCATTTCATACCCTGTTTTCTTCGAGATAAAAAAAGAAAGAGCTTTTGATTTAAAATTGAAATTTATGCACATAAGTTTGTTCGGAGCCCTAAGTATTTTTTAAGAAAAAGGTGCACACTTTGCAATCAGTCTAAAAATATCAGTGTTTACTTAGCAGATTCTTTGAAGATCCAAAGCTTACCTGACATATAATATTTGTTATTTTTCGATGCTGTCCAACTCACTGAAAAAATCAATCAAAGATCAGAGCCAGCAGAAAGGAGGATGGTACCTTCCACAAGCAGCTCGTCTTTCCTGGATAGAGCATTGGTGGGAGACGCTCGGAGATGTTCGCATACTCAATACTCGGACAGGGTCGGAGGTCTTCGGGGAGATTTGGATCCCTCTCCGATTGTCCCTCCTGTGCGCATGTGCTCTGGAATGCGATCGACGGCGCTGCATCCTCTGCCTGCATCCCTCGCCTGCCCACTTTTTCCGGATCTGTGACGTCACAGCTTGCCTTTGATCATTCATTCTTAATTCATAGGCGGTCACATGTCGATCGAAAACCGACCTTTAGGAAATTTCTGGCCAGAAATCAAAATCAATTGAGCTTGGTTTGAAGGAGCAGCTGAGTTTTGTTTTGAACGTTTACAAAATAGCTCAGTGGAAAATGAAAGGCAAAACCGACAGAAACGTCCTTACGGAGCATCACATTTCAAATGAAAGTATTAATTGATTTATTAGCTAAATTAGGATTTACGCTGAAAAGAAGGAGCGTCGAATATCATTATCTTTGCGGAGTATATAAGCCAAATGATAAAAAATATTCAAAATGTAGTTATATACTGATTTGTCGACATTCGTAGACCTCCGACCCATGATTTAATGCGATATCAAAAAATTCCAGACTTTAAATTGCATTAACTTACAATTAAACGAACCTCAAACCAGTTCAATGAAGGAAATTTTAATTTTCCTCTTAAATAATTTCTTATCGGTTAAATACATATTCGTCGTGCGATTCCAGAATTCAATTAAAAATAACCAAAAGCAAAAAGGGACATTTGATTACAAAGCAGAAACGATAGTCTGAAACAGACGATCAAAAGATGATCATTTCATATCTGAAGTAATGATATCATTCATCTAAAAAGTCTTAGTGCATGATTAACAAATGTATTTCTTTTGCAAAAGGGTGAAATATTTGTGATGGCTCAAATTTATTAAAACGTCCATACTGTGCTGCGATTTATCATGAAAACTCACATTTTGATATTTTGAAATCTTTGGGAAGCATAAATCAATTACCTTCAAAGTTAATATAAAATTTTGGATTATTACTTAATAAGTTGTTGCATTTAACAAAAGCGATAATCCCATAGCTACGCACATTTCAAAATTAACAGCGCAACAAAACTAGGGTAGAGAAACCAACAAGTACAAGCTCATCAAAACCAATTCCAAACAGCAGAACTGGTTAGATAAAAAATTATATGTAAAACAACCAGAATATTCAGGGATGCTTACTGTTTATCCAGAAAATGAAAGCAATAATTGTTATAAATTCATATTGAAAGAGATTTTTGTTTGATATTTCTCGAAAACATAGTGACCTTCGGCATAGAAGACCGACCAGTTGGCTGAGTGAAGGGAAAAAGGGGACACTACAATCAGAAATATCAATTAGAAGGTTGGTGGTTTTATTAAGCAAAAAAAGGGGGGGTTCTAAAATGTGGCAATTTTTACTTAAAATCCTTATTACTTTATTTTGAAACCAAAATTAATGTTTAATGATTTTCTATAGTAATAACGATTTAAGAAATTATCCGACTATTTTTCCATTGATTATTTCACTTTCAAAATAGAATATACATTTAAGCAACGCTAAAGGTTTGTTTAAATACTTATCTATATTTAACAGCATATAGCTATATTTTGCTAAATTTTTTTAAAAATTAATACAATGAATTTTTGGTTCAAGCATATTCCTTAGAAAGAGAATTGTATTTCAAGAACGCTGGTGATAAAAATCAAAAATTAAGAAAATCAGATTTTTTTAAACCATTTTGCATCTAGAATTTATAAACTACAAAATAACAAAAATACCAGTCTGTGTTTGAATAATCATTAATTTTATTCATAAAATGAAAAAAATGTTACACATATTTAAGCATAATTCATGTCAGAAATAGGTTTTACTAAAAAAAAATTTCATTGAAAAAATATAAAAAATTATTTTGTCTTACCTTAACTCCACTTTCATATTAATAATCTTTTGTAACAATTTTATAAATATTCAGCTTGTATAAATTGAAAGCATAATTCTCAATATCTTGAGTACATAAAAAATCCTATTTCATTTCTATAAAATGAAATCTTTCCCAGAATCAATAGCATCTAAACAGTGTTACCCTTTAATCTTGTTGTTTATTCCATTCATATACGTAATTATAAGTTTTTTCAAAAATTTATCAAATTAAATAGATTTTTCTCTTTAAAACATCTGTCAAAATGTTGATTAAATAAGAGTATCTCATATTATTTTCAACCTCGCAAAAAATCCTATCTTTTATATATTTTTTAATAATTATAAAACTTTCATGGTTTTCTGATGCTATTCTTAATTTAATTTGAGTTGCAATAAAAAAATAAAATAAATGTACTAATTTATATTTGTAATGAAGTTTCTCTATAAAAATGCTTCGAATACTTTTAATCTGCAATGTATTTTATTAATTTATAGCTCTTCACATTATTTGGTCCAGAGTTTAATATAATTGACTATCTTCGGTGAATATTGGAATTTATTTAAAAATTCATCTTATCAAAAGGGTGATTTCAATCAATGTGCTTAATTAATTGGTTTTAATTACGATTCTAATCAATATGATTACTCAAAAAATATTTCCATTGGACGCTTTATACAAAATTAATATTTTCTCAATGGTGATATTTATTCCTGTGTATGCAACAATATAAATTTTAAAATTAACTAAGAGGCAATTTTAAAACTATAAAAAAAGCTTAATAAAAGCTCTTTAATTTGAATACAGATTAAATAAACATTACAGTATGACTAATAAATAATATAACAAATTATGAGCCGTTTTATTTTACAAAAATAAATTCGGAATTTAGAAATACAGTAATATATAAAGATACATGAAAGTTTAGCCAGAAATAATTTCATTCAAATAGAAAGACCACCGATAATCTCTTATTCTCGTCCTATGAAGATATCCCATTCACGCAGTATGGAAGATTGACCTTCTTTGCAGTTTAGCCTAGGGAATCCCCCAGGTATCATAGACCGAGAATTTCTACTTTTGCTTTTGGTAGAAAAGTTATGGGGAAGAAAATGGACAATGTGATTACTTCATAAAATCTGAAATGTCATGGAAGTAAATCTATGTCGACTTGGCCTGGTGTGAAGAGGTAGAATCTTGCTTAAGTTGTTCTTTCTATCCAGTTATTTCTGAGAAAAAATATATCAGGTAGCGTCAATAAATGTGAGGCCAGATAACCTTTTTATGAAATTCCCCACCGATATTTACCCCTTTATCAATGAATTTCAAAAACAAATTTCCAGTTTTTGCACAGGAATCCAAACCATAACAGAAATCTCTAAAAGCATTTAACAGTTTTAAGGTTTTCTTTTATATTCTCGAAACTTGCTGAATGCTCAGCATTTTTGTATTATAAGAATGTTCAGTGCGAAACCATTTCTGGTATATCTGATTTTTTTTCAATGCCTGTGGGACGAATCAACTTTGAATTTCTCTTATTGTAATAAGATCGAAAACCAGATTTCCATCTCGATCAACTCGCATAGTTCTAAAACTGTCCCGTCTCCCTCCTGGCACAGGGGACAGGGTCGTCCTCTTCCTTGAGATATGGTTGTCCTGGGTTCGAGTCCCGGTTTGGGCATAGTTGTTCTTCATCTGATCAATCTGTGAGTTGCGTGAATGAGCCCACCCTTTGTAAAAACGGCCTGTGTGAGCGAATGTGATGCGTGAGAAGCTAAGACGTACTCTTAGTCCTAGTAGGAGCTACTGATAGCAAGAGAGGCACCCTCGGCTTAAAATCTCAGACTGCGTCAACGATCTTGTGCATGGCAAGTGTCATTAGAAACCGTGCATTTTTAAACGAATTTAAAACGGATGATCAATCTAAATTGGACGTTCAGCCAAACCAATAACTAGTTCCATGAAATGATAAGTACTTGCGTAATGCACAGCCACTGGTTAAGTAACCACAATGCATGCATTGATTTTAGCTGGTGTCTGTAGAAAGTCTCAATATCCACACCATCTATTAAGTCTGGAGGCACTGTGTCTCATGCTATTAGTTTTATCTCTTATCTCGATTCTGTATCCAGCCATAGAGGGAGGGAGACATTCTCAAGTAGGGGATCATCGAGCAGCAATGCTGCAAATTCCAGTGAATTCATTTAAAGTATCGAGAAGAGATGTAGAGTCCATATACGGATTTTCAATTCTTCAAATGATAGTGACAGTCACTAAATAGACCACAAAGAAAAATTGCGTTATTGGCGCCCTGGAGATTATAATGTCGAATAAAGTTGCATAGCACAGGAGAGACCAAAAGAATGAACTTCTGCCTTTTACCTAACTCCCACCACCACAGTAATGATGGCTCATCTCCAATTTAGTCTCCAATACATCCAACACATATAGGGGATAATATTGACATTCAACGACACTTTACAATCGATGAAAAATTAAACCAATAACTAGTACAAATTCAAATCCTTGAGGACGGAACTTCTTATTATCCTAAAAAGGCGCCTCCAATAAACTTTAACCAAAGGCTACAGCATTATAGTCCAGGATATACTTAAAATTCTAATAATTAAAGGATTCATCAAAATCAATCCAAGAAGATTGAAAATCATCAATTTATTAAACCAAAAGAAAAAAATGTATGTTTTCGAAATTCCGAAGATCCGTTGAAAATCATAATTAAACCATAAAATCAAAAACTACCCAGAATCTCACAATTTTAAAATAAGCCAGGTGTTTCAGCTCAGAAAATACAGAATAAAAAGTCTACATCCCAACATCCTTGTGAAGGTAAAGAACATTAGAGCACATATAAACGTATATAAATATAAAACACCTCTCCCATTTGAGAATCAGAAATAAATCGAATGAAAGCGATGATGCGTTATAGCTGTGCTGTATTTTATCATAGCACGCGAAATTGCAATTGGAATCCCAGTTGCATTAACTGCAATGGCAAGCATTCCACTATTGAATGTCAACTGAAGCAAAGAATTACTATACCTCATGCATTAAATGCAAAGAGAAATGACAACTGGTAAGATGGAGAGTGTGCCCAAGTACCCAACAACTAAAACAGTCACAAGTCTCAGATTCGCTGAAACCCTTGAAAACTCCCACGCTGAATCCCTAAAAAAGTTATTAATAGAAAATATCCAGTAAACCTCGAAGATAGCCTGAACTTTTCACCAATCTAATTCCTACACCTGTCTATCTGAGAAGGATCCAATTAGAATAAAAGATAGCATGTTCCCCAATAGTAGTAAAATCAAAGAACTGATAGAATTATACTTTCTTTCTTTCGCCACCCAATATCCTCGAACTTGGAATCTCCAGGACTCTCTGTCGGTTGAATGGATATACGTGGACATATTTATTAAGAAAAAAAGTGTTTGCAATTTGCATACAATACACAGAAAAAGTAAATATATATAATATTATGATGATGAAGGGGATGCTCGTTGGGGAGTGTGAATTGATTAATTCTATTGAGATTAATATATCCTGGAGAAGAGCTTGATTGAGATTCGAGACAAAAATTTATTCAAGACTTGGGTCTGGAGAATCAACTCCTCGTTGTCTTGTAAGAACGGCACAAGATTTCTAATTTTGACCTTGGACATCATATTTCTCATTACATTCATCCACTAGATTCTTTCGAGCTCGTGGTAGGTGTATTTGAGATGGAAAGATGTGGTAAGAGGGCAGCTAGTGGCATAATGAAAGAGATCGCCTACTTCACCGCAGCCACATTGATAGTTCCTTTAATATTGAATATCTTGAAATACAAAAGGAAAGGGCCATGGTCAGTTGTAAAGATAATGTTAAGTCTGTACCAAAATATGCCTGTACATTTGTCAAAGATCTTTCTTAAAATCTGAAGGGATAAATTCAGAGGAATAAAAATTTAATCAGCTCTTTCGTCAATCCATGTTGTGTCGTTTTGTGTTGTGCACGTCGCTTTTGCTTGTACATAATGCCTGCTTCCCGTGGTGGAATAAAACGAACTTAAAAATTCAGCCTACCTTCTCTATGATTTCGGCCATGACCCTGCTATCTGCTTTCACCAAATAGTTTAAATGTTTTACATTATAAAAGCCGACAAGAGAGTTCTATGAAAAAATCCCAAATGAATTCAAAGAATTAAAATTAATTCCAAGGTAGAGGCTTCGCAGCTGCATTGAGACTCAGCAGGCTCGCCGTGCTCCGCTCCGAAGATGGGTCCTTACTCTCTCGCCGCCGGCTTTCTGATTCGGGCGCTGAATTTCGAGACTCCCTTCCTGGTTTTCTTCTCCGGCTACAACGCTAATATTTTCCAGCCCATACTGATTCCTGTTGGGATGTTCCAATTACGAGTGTACAACTTGTGAGTCATAAAATCATTACATTATAGTAATTGCCTGATCTACTCTTCAATATCGTTGTGTTTGTGCTCCATATCCTCGTTTGCATGCTCCTTCTATCTTCACTTTCCAACCCCCCCCCTTCCTGCCAGGAGTCATTTAGTTTCAGAAACGTTATTTGTGTGTGTCCAGAGCTGATTCTTCATCAAGTGATTAATTAGTGTTAAAAAATGCCTCCATCAACTATCTCAATTGAAAATCAAGATTCATATTGTGTTTTTCCTTTAGATTTTTTATATTTAAATTTGGTTATTATTACAAATTATGTTTTTATAGTATTATTTAAATTATCGAATTTTTTTAGTCTTATTGAAATTTATTTTTTAACAAATTTTGTGCATAAATTTTTTGTGTTATTTGAAAATATGCTTTAATGCTTAAAGCTACTTAGATCTGGTAAGATGACTGAACAAAAGAAAACAAAAGTGTCTGATCTTCCGAGTCAAAATTCAGATAATAGATCCGATAAAACAGTAAATAAAGAAATAACCCAAAAACCTTCCACAATCCCTACTGATTCCGAAAATGAGATAAAAATCGATTTATGGTTAGGATGTTTTACCAGATTTCCCAGGAAAATAGTAAACATGATTTTTGGAAAATTAAAAAATATTGCCAGATTTCTGAAGGGGTCAGCTTTAACTCATTACATGAACAATTGCTTAAATATTGATAATTTAAGCTGTATACCAAATGAGCAATTTCTTCACCAAAATATTGCTAATTTTTCGGACTTTTCTCAGCTTAAATTTAAATAAAAAAGGACAAATTAGTTTATTATTTTCATAAGAAATAGATTGTGGCAGACAGTTGGGTCTTAATCCACAACTGGTTTTGGAAGCCATTACTGATGGTCTGCCAACTCAATTAAAACAGCTAATAAGCATAAAAGCCCCTTCTACTGCAACAGAATGGCTGACAGTAACAAATAAATTAATAAGAATGGAAGAATCCTAAAAACCCAATCCAGGCAGGAGTATGGAAACCAGCATAAGAGCAGAGCAACCAGCTTTATTCAAACCTAGGCATAATTTTAATTAAAGACACCAAAACTCCTTTCAACCACGAGCACAAAATTATTTTAGACC
>JAOUZG010003378.1:465247-479386 GCA_026289955.1 Argiope argentata
ATATATATATATATATATATATATATGAATTGTATCTCTACTCTTCAATATTCTAGTCTCCGCTAACTTAAGGACTTGTTTTCTTTTTAAAATTACAGTTTCGTACTAATATTAATTTTAGTATATGTGTTATTCTAACTTCGAAAATTTGTCAAATTTAATAAATTATATGGTTATTATCAATACGCTTAGTAAGTTTAAATATTCATAGTTATTTTATTTCAATAACATCCCATTATAATGTCTTTTTTAGGAAAAGAACGATGATTAGATGTTGTTATTGTTGTTACTAATAACTCTTGCCAAGGACAAGCGCACGGACTGCCGTCTGAGATTTTAAGCCGAATGAGCGTCTCTTGTTTATGAAGTAGTGCTGACCAGGGCCAAGTTTAAGACTTAGCTACACACTAGTCACATTCGCATTCGTCACATTTTACAGGGGGGCTCAAACATACACCTCACAGATAGTGCACGGAAGAACTACCATGCCCTAACCGGGACTCGAGCCCGGTATGCCCAGATCATGAGGAAGACGCCCTACCTTCATGGTAGGACCCCGACTGCCCAGATGAAAAAGAGGAAATCTGAGTTTCTCCTGATTCACCACACCGACATCACAGTACTTATATCTAGAACATATCAGCACAATTATTTTTGACTTTACATTATGAACAGCGTTTTTTTGCGCAAACATACAAGAATATCAATCATAGAATTCCGTTCCATTTTATCAATATAAAAATTGCTTTAAATTGCATTATCAGTATTATTTTGAAATGAAATTCAATTTTAAAAGATAAGCATCAAATAATGTTAATAGCTAAAATCCTTGGCGGAGCTTCTTTTTTTTAATTACATTTTTTAGAAGCAACCATAAACAAAAACCCCCCACTTTTTTTAAAAAAAACTTCTATTTTATTCCGAATCAGCATCTTTCCTCATTCCAAGAAAACTAGCATGGTTATCAAAATAATTAAGAGGTCTACACATTAAACTCTGCAGTAATTTTGCATTTTTTTCGTAGATTTACTGCCGAAACAACTATCTCAGTTACCATGATAGGAAAAGATATATTTTATGTTGAATATTATGCCTATTTTTCAGTTATAATTCAGATAAAATAACTTCTTCTTTACGACTTTACTAGAAAAATTCAGGGAAACATGAAAAGCAAACTTGTTTGTTAAATATTAGTTGTGAATTTTTAATGGAAAGATATCCTTTTTTCAGTTGAATCTTTCAACAATCAGAAGTAAGCAATTTGCTCCAATGCTTCTAATTTTAGATTATGAATTTCTATTAAAAACATGCAGTTTAGTTTTGAAATAATATTTCTTTTTTCTTTAAGGAATTTGTTAAATATTTTATAATTTATCTTCAATTTGAGTGTTGTATTACTTTGAAGAAGCTTTCTAAAGGCAAAAAACCCTAAACGTTTATTGAGAACAATCGCATGCTGTCGCGTTCCATAGATTAGACGCTATAGTGTAGTAGATCGCTGTAGTGCTCCATAGAACAGATCAGATAGGATTTCTCAATGGTATTATTACGCCTGCTACTAAAATTTCTGCTTTCCAAAAAAATGTTATTAGGACTGATAATTGAAAGGAATAAAATTATAAAAGGCCATTGAAACTGGTAATGAACTCTAAAAATAGGCAAGAACATGGAAAAGATATATTATAAAATTACATTAATTTTTTTTTCATCCTAGTAACGTGATTATGATTCCAAATTAAAAGATACTTTCTTCTAAAGTAACTTTAATTTAACGAAGTTTGCAATCTAATAATTTATCTTAGCTATCTAGCATATCTCAGAAATAAAAATATGCTAGCTAAAGGAGGAGTTCAACAGCTTTTCTGCACTGTAGATGAATGATTGTTTCCAATACTTCAACGTTGATACAGTCCTCGCGGGAAGTTAATTTAATAGTTATTAAATTTGCCGAGGAAAATTTTATACATTCACTTTTGATTGACATTTTAGTTAAAATTTTGTATTGTCCTGGCTTTGAGCTTATTTTATTTGCCATAAATCACCACTGACACATACAACATAACTTAAGGTCGAACACTCCAATCATCCAAAATTCTAATAGCTAGAATTTGAAACATGAAATATTCTGAGAAAGAGAAAAAAAAATGGATTCATTTCTATGTATGTCTATCTATATATCAACATAGTAATTGAATGAAATAAGCTAGGGAGATAAAAAATTTCATATGGTTATTATGCAAAAATTAAATGCTTTATTAAATTTGTATACACATACATGATTATAACAGGAAAGCTTTTATGACTAAATAATTAAAAAACCTTTCTCCCCATTGCATATTTTCATGATAAACACAAATAACGATTCTTCCTTTCTTTTTTCAGCTCGAGCAAGTTTTTCAATATAAGTGTCATAGTATATGTACAGGTGGTTATCAAAGTAATAGAAACGATTGTTAATAAAAAAGTGACATTTTTGAATGCGCTTCGTAAGCATTAAGAGGTAATAATAGCCACCAGTTTGTGTGTGTGTGTGTGTGTGTGTGTGTGTGTGTGTGTGTGTGTGTGTGTGTGTGTGTGTGTGTGTGTGTGTGTGTGTGTGGGTGTGTGTGTGTGTGTGTGTGTGTGTGTGTGTGTGTGTGTGTGTGTGTTGGTAGTACGTGTTAGATTTATTAAAGTTCTGTAACTCTTGGACTTTTTTGGAAAGCGTCAAATGTCGAACCTCTCCGATTTTTAAAGAATCCGTAAGAGAGAACTGGAAGAGTTCGTCTAGCTGGATCAAGTGTGAATGAAATCTCCCAATTTTTAGGCGTTTGCAGAGGCACGGTGTCTAAAGTCATGGGAGCAGACTCACAGAGTGGTAGTACAAACTCAGCAAAGCGGAATAGTGGCTGAAAAAGAAGCTCAGTGGAATAGACCGAGGGGTATTGGAGCGGATTGTAATGTCTAAAAAGCGCACAACTGCAGCAAAAGGGACCGCAGAGCGCAATACCCATCTGAATCCGCCAGTGCCAGTGATTTCATAAATAGATCAGAGCCCAGATTGTCACAGATGGTAATGATAAACGACGTCTATTCTTGGTGTCCTTCTCCAAAACTGGGTTGATTGATAAGTGGAAGAAAGTAGTATGATCCGACGAATTGTGTTTCCCTCTTTCCTCTACAACAGGGCAGGTGCGCATTGTAGGACATCTGCACAAGCTAATGGGCGGGATTGTCTCGTTTCTGATTGAAGATTTTTCAACTTGATTCGAAAAAATTGAATTAAACTAAGCAAACAGTCTAATAAAGCCTATTATTGATAGAAAAAAATTCCTCGTTTTATACTAAACGTTTAGCACTAATATAGAGATATTTTATGATTTAAATAATCATATTAATGATAATTAATAAGCAAATGTGATTTCTTTGGACCAAATTTCTCTTAACTCCTTATTTATATTTTGAGAAACTAAATTTAATTTGAAATCACATCCTTTTTTGAAAGTTAAAGTATGAGCTTTATTTAGATCATATTCAATAGTCTGGTAAAATTTTGCCTCTTGCTGAAGCCTTGAGTTAATAATAACACTCCGTAAGGTGTTTATTTTTCAGTAGAAACCTTACAACAAATATAGCGCAAGTCAGTAACTGATGTGGAGTAAAACAACATAATAGTTTTTATTAATTTCAAACGACTTGAAAGAAGAGCAATAATTGAATCCGCTATCATAACATTGTTTAAGGCAGAAAAAGGTAATAGGTACAAGACTCTTTTGTAATATCAGTTTACAAGTATTTATATATTACTAAAGTATCTATGCAAGACTAAAAATATCATAACCGCCTGATATTGCCATATTTTGCTCTGAGTGCTATGTACTGATGTTGAAAACCCAAGACACGAGGATTTCTTTTTCGTTTAAATAAATGGTTCCGTCAAATTTCTCAATATCTGCATCTTTAAATCTGTTGGATCATTTCCGGTAGATTTTAAATGTTTCTGCAGATACATCCTGTTTTCATACATTTCCCTTTCCCCCTCCTTATTTCCTTTTTCTGCTTTCGTAATATGTTGAATTCTTTGAAACAGTTTTAAATAAATATTTAAAACGTTAATTATTCATAATCATAACATACGTTAATAAAATAATAATCATTTTTAATTAAATTGCAGTTTATTAAATTTGAATCAGCATTTTGAAATGGTTATACAGATTCTTTAAATCTCATATTTAGTGTCTACTTCCTTGATAGTGATACCCTTCTTTGAGAACTGATAGCATAATCATTTGCGAAATCATAGATACTGTAGAAGCATGAAGCTCCGAAATTCTCAGTCAAATAATAAAAATCTTCTCCTGACATTCTTTTACTAAATTACTGAAGCATAAAATTAAAGAATTAAAATAACAATTTTTACAGCAATCAAATCTACTTTTTGCCTGCATAAAAAAAGATGAATCGAAACTAATAATGATCAAGATTATCCTGCTATTAATAATATCACTGTATTAAGCTTAAATTAATGGAATTAAGATGTAACGAATTGCTCATTTCAGTAATTTGAACATAGCTACATTAATGAGGAAGCGCCACTAACCAACAGGATTTAATTTGAATTCCAAAATTCCATCTTCTATCCAGATTTTACCGGTTCCATACAAAAGCATTTTTCTTATATATGAATTAATTATTAACTTGTGAAGATCTCCCTTATTTCTCAATTTTTTTTATAAATGTGTGATTTGTGTAGGAGACATGAAATGCTGATATTAATACCAATATTATCTATTTCACATACTTAGCAAACGAGACACAACACAACTTACAAAAAAGCACATAAACCACTCTAGATCATCTTTCCCCATGTCTCGCTTGAGGACTGCGTGGCCTGATGGTAAGGTCTTGGCTTTGGAACCGGAGGACTTCAAGTTGGAGATCCGATTCCACCGAAGAACCGATGTGTAAATGGGTCTGGTGCACGTTAAATCCGTCGGGGTCAAACGTCCTCCCGCTGATGTGGAGTGGACGTTTGGAAAGGTAGATGCCAGCACAGGTGTCTTCCTCATCATCTTCCCACGGCTTAAAATTCGAAGGCAGTCCCAAAATACTCCTGGTGTTGTTTAAAAATGGAACTTTAGTATAACTGAACTGAAATCCCCATACCTCGCAGCTCTCTTCCAATTTTTCCAAACTGTAGACAAGGCATCCATTCTCAAGTTATTGTGTTTTCCAATCCGTGAATTTAAGTATAGGCAGAAAAACTGAAAGTTGCCTATAATACAATAACTGAAACGGAGATACAACTGTGATTGTATTGGATATTTCCCTATAGCTCATAACAAAGATGTAATCTTTAAACGCCACCCTTTTACATTTTCTCTCTCTACATTAAGTAACATACGCTTCAGTCTTGTTGAAACATTCCACCAACTCATTATATTGTTAATATGCTGGGTAGAGAACCTTGGAGACTTTCCAATTCTTTTTCTGAATTCTTTAGCTCATTCAGCATTAAAATTTGTTCGTGATTTGTTTGTGATCTGATGTTGTAAGTTCAGTATAGCCTCCCTAGTGCTTTAGCATTAAGATTAGTAAATACTGTTGCCTTGCTCACACCTTGTGGTTGATCAACTAGACATAGAATATACTATGTTTCTTCAATTTCTTGGATCTATTGGACAAATGAGATCCACACTAATCGCCTGAAATGGCAATTTATCTTCGACTCTATTATAACTAGTGCTCTAGCACTATAGTCTTCACTGTTCGAATAAGTTGAAACTAGAAACCGGTCTCACAAAACCTTTTATCATCAACGCTCATAGTCTTCCAAGAAAAATGACTATTTAATCATTTCAAGGATGTTTATTATTTATTTTTTTTCATTTCCATGTATTTGGTGAAAATTGCGATGTGTGCCGGTTGCAAAACCTCATTCCGTCTGCACTCAGGTATTGCCAATTGCCCAATGCTCTAATAGAGTATTATCCTAATGAAAAAGGAAACCATCTACTTCAGAACAGTTACATCTGTCCTTTTTACTATATTTCCAATCAATCATTAAATTGGCACAATGCTGCTGCTCAGAGAGAGACTCCAAACACGATGCTTCCATTCAATGCCTTAGTGGTCGCTTCATTTTTTCCTTTAACCACTGTTCTTATTTAATTCATACCAGAAATAATTTCGTTTTGGTATTCCTGATCTTCAGTCATCAGTAACGCTGTAACCAGCAAAGTCACCTACATCTTCTGAGTCCCCACTCAGGCTAAGGGAATTCATGCCATTCCAAGTCTCTCCTAACATATTTAAAACATCAGGTGGAAACAAAAAATCTTCCAAATCTCTGTTAAAGCGGATAAAGCTTGCTTGAGCACCACATTAACTTGATCACCAGTCCCAAGACCTATAGGAATCTATATCAAGGGACATTTAACGGCTGGACTAAAAATACCTGTTAAATAATTGGTGGAATCCCTGTCATCCAAAATATCCGCAACTAATCCCTCTTTTGATAACCATTATTTCAGTTCACAAGTTCAATAATACATGGACTTAATACTATCTACACTTTCAAGTGCATTCTTTTATTTACGAAAACAATAAGCAAAAAAACTTTCTAGGAATAACTTTTCCATGTAAGTTTGTTCTTACGGCTACTGTTTCATTTTTGTTTCTTCCCTTCCACCAAACATTATTCATGTTTATTTTGTTTTTTTCTTCTCCTCTTTTTTTTATTAAAATCGTCTCGCAAATATTTATTGAACCCGCAATTAAGACAAGTAAACCACTAAATTTCTATTCCATTATATTTGTCAAAACTTTTACTAGGAGAGAAGTTATTGCTCTGAGCACCTTGTCACTGTCTTTCTACTTGTCCTTCACTGGTTTAATACGTGACTTTCCCTTGGAATTCTAAAGTATATCGCACTGTTTACTTAATGACTTTTGTTTAAACCAATCTTCCCCTTACAATACCCACTATTGATTTCTTTTTTAAAAAAATTTTAGTGCATGAAAATCGGACTGCTACAATCCCAACTGATTTATTGAATAGAAATCTTTCCTTTCCCTTACTTCATGCTTACATGACTACATCTATGTAAATCTGAACTTGAATTGAGAAAAAATTTAATCCAAATTATTATTAGTTTATCTACACTATTCTAGGCAACGTTTCGGTTCATATTCTCCTAATACTAATTATTTAAGCGATTATCTACCTCAGCGAGCTTGTCCATGACAAGTGCCATAAGAAAAAACAACAATAATTCTTCCGTGAGACGGTAGTTTTTGCTAGCTGGAATTACATTCTTTAAAACAACTATAGATATATCAGTAGTTGATTCGTTCAAGTCCTCTGCAAGCTGAATTAAATTCATTTTTTTTGCTTCTAATTATAGATTCCTATTAGATCTCTGAAGTAATTTTAAATTCTAGACATTGATCGTGTAGTTATCCTTACAAATGTTATAACGGTCGAATGATTTGCAAATGATGTATGGGTGCTGGTTATGAAGTCGAAATATTCTTTACAAAATCCTTTTTGGAAAGTTGAACCCTGAACTGATTGTTTAAATTCCAGAATTCAGTAGCTTGAAAAATAGACCACAGTGTCTACTTTTATATCATTTATATAACTTATCCATTCCAGGGAAGTAAAGATACTGCAATTTGTAATTTCTAAACCCTTCTGTAGGCATATATCATAGAAGAATGTCAGAAATTCAAAAAACGTCACCTGTTTTCTTTTACAACTAGGCCAGTATTATGATTGCATAAGCTTAAACCCATAGAGCTGGTATATAAATAGAGGAAGCCAGTCGTATCTTTCTTGTCAGAACTAGTGTAAGCAATAGGAACCACGTGGTTTGAAAGGAATCTGAGAGTAAAGATACCTCTTTTGGCGACATATCCTAAATCTTGGCAAGCTGAAAATCTGTCGCGCAATCTCTTCCTCTTCGACAATTGTAATTTCCTGGAAAGTTTTTTTTTCTTTTCTTGTTTAGAAATTATTCTACTAAGTAAAAACAAGAAGACTGGTTTCGAAAATAATTTTTCGTTTTCAAAACATCAATAGATGAGTTTGTTAACTTAAATCATGGTTAGTTTTTTGCTTTTTTTGCATTAATTAAAAGTAATTATTTTTCTTTAAGTAAACATTTTATTTCTTTTATTTACCTAGAAACATCTTTATATTTTGCATGGCACGCTAAAATACTTTCTCTCATTATCTCAAACAGATTTTTTTAAAGCCTTTTTAAAAACAGATTATAAAAGGGACATAAGTTTTTTTTCCTTTTCAAAATACTGTGCTTATACATATATCAACACTATCCATGTTATAAGAGAGAGAAATTATAAAATCTTATTTATTATTGCAACTAGTTTTTAATGTTTAAAACCGGTAGGAAACCTTTTCTAGTATCATTAATCTGCTGATTCTTTGTATAAAAAGAAATACCTGTAAAAAATACTATTGTATCCCAATAAAAAAATAAAGAAATTAAAGAATTGACCAGAGATTTCTTCACTATTTTCGAAAGTGAGAGCATCCTTAATAACATAATTCTACATATTTATTCTGTAGATTGTTCATTTTAGTAATCTAGTGACTGGA
Source organism: Argiope argentata (assembly GCA_026289955.1). Lineage (NCBI taxonomy): Eukaryota > Metazoa > Arthropoda > Arachnida > Araneae > Araneidae > Argiope > Argiope argentata. Next base: position 473,850 of record JAOUZG010003378.1, read on the forward strand.
GGCAAGCAATAAATTTGTTTAAACAGAAATTCAACAAAGCTTTTATTAATCCACCTCAATCAAAGCTACTTTGTTATTGTTTATTAATTGTATGGTGATGTAAATCTAATTTTAGGCGGTTAATTTTAATAAAAATTAACCTTAGTTAACAATTGAAAATATATTCTTGCATATTAGTTTTATAAACATCTAGGTGAGTATCATATTTAAATCAACTTCTTTGAAAATAAAAATCACATTTCTTGTCCAATACATCTTTATTAAAATCAACTTCTGATGAAAGCAATTAAACGATTCTATTCATTATTCCAGTTTTTTTACAGAATAATAATTTTTTTTAAAATAGTTTAGGGCATGGATGAACAACAAAACTTACATCAAATATCAAGATCTTGTCTCTTATTTTGTCAAGGTTTTACATTAATTGGAAAATGTTATATAATTCTAAATTATGATATTAACATTAGACAAAAACATATATTATCAAATTAAAGTTCAAGAATGTTAAACTTTAAAAAAAAATACAGAGTATTTGGTGTGACCATAAACAAATTTTCAGTAACTAAATAAAGCTTATGATTGAGTTAAGAACGTCTTTCTTTTAATAAAAAGAACCACAAATTATCACACCAAATCATTGTTAATGAAATATAAAGAAAATAATATTTTATTTTAAATAAGGATAAATTACAATTTCTCCACATAAATAATGGCTTACGATATTAACAAAAATGATTCAGATATTTACATTTAAACTAGGAGCATTAATTAGAACAATTAAGAGCCGCTCTGAAAAAAGAAATAAATTCCAACTATCCCGGCCTAACAATTACAATTACTATAAGTAATTGATAAAAAATTATATCAGTAATGAATTTTCAACTCCAATTGAGGATTCAAAGCCGATTGGGACTATGCAAAATGCGTACTTTTTTTTTCTCCATAAGTTGAGGTAATACAATACAGATTAGAAATTTCTAATTTTCTTTATTCTGTGTTATTTTAATTCAAAAGTACTTCAAAATAAATCGAAAAAATCAATTAATTAACAATGATAAGTTTCAAATGCACCAAACATTATGAAAATGATCAGAATTGTTTGAAATAATCGGCCGAAAACATGTTAAGTCTAACCTCACTACTGTTGGGAAAAACAAACTGAATTCGGTATTTATTTGGCAATGGGGAAACGAAGATTTTTGGCGAGAAATTTAGTTTTTAATTAATTAACCAAATTAATGAATTAATATTTGAAAAAAAATGTGTTAAAATCAAATGTCATCCGTTACAAATTTTAAAAAATTTACTTTATTGGATGAATAAAAATTGTTTTTATGATAATGTTTATATACAGAGGCGGATTTCCATACAGGCGCATGAGGCGCGCGCCTCGGGCCTCTTAAATTAAGGGGCCTTAAAATTTTGTTCAAAGGTAATAATATATATATAAATTTGGTAATACAGGATAATTTTTAATAAAACCTTTCATTTTTACACTCTACTATTCCCACTCCCAATTTTTCATCTATCTCAATCAAAGAATCCTGCAATATCAGTACCCTTGAAAAACCAACTATTCTGAGAATGAAATAATCAAAAGTCAACCAGGGGGGAGGGACATTTTACGACATCTTTTATCTTGTACGAAACTAAAGAGATAGATGCTACATCACACCATCCTGCACATTCAGGACCCTATGACGTACACGAATGGTTCTCTAAGTCTCAAGGTAATGAGCGTGTTTGTATAATAGAACATAGAACTAGAGATGCATAATCCACCTTTTTTTGAGTAACAAATAATTTTGCTATTGCTATTTTTAAATATTTGTTCCAAATATCTGTTATTTCAATCATATTATTAATTAAAATTATTAATTATAATTAAATTTAAAATTTATTAATTATAATTAAAATTTAATTTACTAACGTAAGAAACAAGTGGTCAAATTAATTTATCTATTTTAGCTTTTTTTTTAAATTCATTTTAAATATTATTTATTTCATTTATTTATTACAGTAAAGAATTTTCTTAAAAAATTGAATTAAAATTAAATGTCATTTCTTTAAACTTTTTATTTTATTTCTAAATTCTACCAATAGATGGCGCCAGCGAAGTAAATGAACTTGAAAGCCAACAGGCCTTCTCTCGGAGGTCACGCTACCACTCATTTCACAGGCAGTAACAATGATCATAGAATAGCAGATTGTCCAATGCAAATATTGGGAAGTCAAGGTCGCTATAATTGAGGGGGAGGGGTGACTAATCACTTTACAGTGAAAATTATCGGAAAGTGAGAAGTCACTGCTTCGATAGATTTCAGTGATATGCAATTCAGTGTTACGATTATTCCAGGAATAACCAGTCGGGTCACTTTTCAATCTCTTCACAGAATTCTCCTTTTATCTTTATTCCCGTTAAGGAGACAGAACCCTGAGGACACAAGGGAAGAATGCTTTGTGTTTCTAAGAGTTCCTTTCCTCCCCTTGGAGGGTCGGGGATCACCCGATACCCTTCTTTTCTTTCAGAACTGTCGACTCAGGCCGTTTTGAGATAGTATATTGTCAATACGGGGAGTTGTAACAATTTGCGATTTTAGGTTGAAAGAACACTATTCTTTGTACTCCTCTTCCACTTACAACACATTTGCCCATAGCCAACTTTAAGATTTTGCATTACTATAATTTAAGATTTTACATAAAATTGAAATCGACTGACTCCTTCAATGTCTTTTTGTCACATTCATTAAAAATTAAGACTATCGAGTATTAATTTTTAAGAATTATGAATACATTTTTTAAATTATTATTCAATACATTTTTCAGTGGTCCAAGGTAAAATTAACATTATTGAAATATCTACACAATATTGCGATTAATTTAATTAAATTTCAAATTGCAGTTTTTGATAATTCTATCTCATTTTTTGCTGTTTTTGACAACGAAGCATTGTTTAGTGTTTATCATGAGGTTTCATGGTGCATTAACTGGGGGATGATTAATTTTATATTAACAATTTTTTTAAAGTTGGTTATTTTTTACGCATTATACAATAAAGAGATCTTATATTCATTTTTGTGAAACATATTTTGAACAAAAAAAAAGTGTTTATGTAAATCTTTCTCATAAAAAATACATAGTTCAATGGATGTGATTTCAAAGATCGTTGTAAAAGAAATCATTCTTTTCTTGTATAGAATTAGAAATAATCATTAGATAAATGGATTATTCTAAGCATAACTAATTATATATTCATTTTATCTACTTTTTGTATTCTTTAAAAAATATTATGAAAAAATATATAACAACTTTTTTTTAAATGTCTGTTTTAAATATAATTTTAAAGAATGGATGACGTAATATATTCAAACGTGTCCGATCTTTTGAACTTATTTAAAAAAATTTATACTTATTAAAACATTTTTTATTTTATATAATGGTAAAATTATTTCTCAAAATTATGGTGAAAGACTTATTTCCTAACCCCCCCCCCAAAAAAAATGTATATATTTGCATAATTTTTATATGGGATGAATTTATTTCCTTTTCTGCTATTAATTTGTGCGTGTGTATTTTTAAGAATAACTAAAACTGGTCTGATTTCATAGTATCGAAAAAAAGAGTGTTACAATATTTTATAACCATTAATGAATTAAAATCTTAATTACTTACTCTACCATTATCATATCACATTTCTTCGTAGTAAAATTTCTCCAATACAAAGTTTGCTTCTCGTATACTCCAGAAAAATAAGGTTTTTACGAAATAATTTTTTTTTACAGTTTTTTTTTTAATAATAGTCTTATTCTACTGCACTATTCTGCAAGTTTACCGTAGAAGGGCTTAGGCTTTTAACATTTAAAAAAATTTTCTATGGGTTAAATATCCTAATGCATTATCATTAAGTGAATGCATATATTCTTTTCTGTTTATAAAAATAAAGAAGAAAATAATTTGATTTTACAATTACATAATAACTAAGTAAGACTTATAAGATGTACAACTGCATTAAAATTCAAATTATAACAAATGGTATTATACAATAAGCGACAAGTTTAATAATTAATATCATTGCCTGGAATAAAATTTTAAATCAGTTAAAAAATCCCTAGTGTCCATTTAAATGTCAGTTAAACACATTTTCCGAATACTTTATGAACTTTCTTTTTTGCATAAAATCGCATAGTCTCCTGCGACTTTGTATTTTAACTTCATTTATTTCTTTGACATTAAGTCAGATAAATTATGTTCTGAGAACATTTTAATTGAAATTTACAATAATCACAATCAAGATAAATGAATCAAACATATTCACTAGAGGTTTAAAAAAGAGATTCTTAAAAATTATTAATTTCAAATTTAGTAAATAATAAAATAAAATTATTCTCATACCAATTGTTTTTTTATTTAAAACTACAGCTTTTAAAAATGAAATAAGCCGAAAATAAAATAAAACTGCAATTATCAGAAAGAGTCGCACAGAAAAAAGCCTATTCAAATCTCCGCATGTGTTAGGTAATTGCCTATTTAAACGAAAGATATTGACCCTCTTTTGCAGATAGTTTTTTCCGGAAATGGAATCATAAAAGGAAGTAAAATGAGTAGTAAACCCACGAAGAGGGCGAATGAATGACAGACCTCCCAAGCACAAAACATTTGCTTATTTTCAGTAAACCTTTTTCCCACGCACCAATTTTAATCAATAGAAGTTTTGAACATTACTATGTTTCATATTTAACACACTTTGAAAAACCAATGGAAAATTATCTGAATGAAATTTCATTTTAACCTCTAGCTTACGAGCGGTATAACTGCTGTACCAAGATTTTTTTTACCTTTCCTTACGGGTCGGTACAACTGTTGTGCCAGCAACGAGTTTGGATTTCGTTCCCCCACTTGAATTTCCGGCGAACCGAAATTGCCTCTAAAAATTCCTTTTCCCTTTGTGATACACCCCTTAGGGTCAGGAGGTTTTGTCCAGCTGTAGTTATAATCACTGTTGGCGCTAGTGAGTTTTGTGGACCCTTCTTTGGCGACATTTTTTTAAGTAACATTGATAAGAGCTCACGAATGAGTTTACATAACTTCATTTGTTAGTAGTACTCTATTGAAAATATTATTCTTTTCCCCCGTTGCTTAATTTTTTAACATTGTAAATTAATTTTTTAACTTAATACAATTTTATAATAATATGCGTTTATAATTTTATTCAAATGATAAATTTTTTAATCAAGAATTACTTGAAATTTCATTTTTGATGGAAAAGTTTTGTGAAGATTATCGGCACCCTAGATAACTTGTAACATCCTTGATCCAAATTCGTCACAGTGCAGAAAAACTAAATTGAACCTCGCATTGGGTTTTTTTCGCCTTGTCATTATATTTTACATTGAAAAGTGACAAGACTGTTTTGTCTTCAAGCCTGCTTCCTTTTCCATGACTGGAACCTTTGGCATATATACCTCTCAGTCATTAATGTACTTGTAGTTTCTATTAGGATTGACTTATAAAATAAATGTAGGCAGTTTTGTCGATTG
>JAOUZG010003378.1:484386-497429 GCA_026289955.1 Argiope argentata
CAACAACTATTTGTGGGAGGTCTGTTCCTGGAAAGAGCATCATCACCCGGCCACATGCCCCAACTATTTGTGTGTGGGGGGGGGTCTGTTCCTGGAAAGAGCATCATCACCCGGCCACCTGCCCCAACTATTTGTGTGGGGGGGGGGTCTGTTCCTGGAAAGCGCATCTATGGGTAAGGGACTTTTCAAATGTATGATTGACATCTGCTTCGAGAGCGTCCATTGGACAGATCGTATCGATTGTTACTTTCTATCGTGATTCAAGATCTGAAATCGAAATATCAACCAATAAGAACGTGTCAGTGATTTGAATCACACCCATTTTTGAAAAGTATTGGTCGCTGAGATTTGTGACTTTTTGATATTGGTTACGTAATAACCGTTTCTAAAATATTCGTCATCCCTACATAGAACGCATTTTCGTTACAGACCTGCGTTAGAAGCTCTTTTCACTAGGAGGTTAATTTCTCCAAAACCTCCTGTTGTTAGCGACTTATCGTTTCATGTTTTTAAAAATATTGCCTTTGATTTGTGTTTTGGAAAGGAATACCTTTTTGTGTTTGACCTTTGACCAATGTGAACATTGGTAAGTATATATATATTTTAATAAATTTTTGTTTCTATTTTCGTATTTTTGAAAATATTGCAATTGTGGGTTTATATTATTTGGCACATCTGAAGGCTAAAAACAGGGCTGATTTACAATATGAATCATTAGGCAGTGGCACTGCCCAAAAAGATAAAATAAACTGGTTACTTTCTCCTCTTAACTGAAGAAATTTTTCAACTCGGAAAAATTATCAAAAGTACAACTAATATTTTTTATGCGATTAATTTTTTTATATACTTTAGCCATCACAGAAAACCTTTAGCCAGAAAATTTGAATCGGGAGCTTTGAAACACAAAAGGCAAAAAGAAAAAGAAGAATATGCAGAACGATGTAAAAATTCACTTATATAACGTTAAAAAAAAAGGGTAAAAGAGCAGTTGAGCAACCTGATACAGTATGTGCACCTAAAAGAGCCAATGAGCAAGTTGAATTTGAATATGCACGTGAAAAAAGCGTTGAAGAAAATATTACAAATCCTATTGATATGAACACATTGATAATCGGAGGGCTGCAGACCAAATGTAGAGACAATTCCCAAAATATTTTTAACTATTCCCATTTGTAATACAAGTGGTGAACGCTCTTTTTCGGTGCTTAAAAGAGTAAAAAATTATTTAAGGAAATCTTTATCACAACTAAATTTAAATTACTTGTCCATGATGTTCATCGAAAATGATGTAGACAATAAATTAGATTATGAAACTCTAATTGATAAATTTGCTAAAGCTAAAGCCAGAAAAGATAATATTTAATTTTTTTTAATATACGAAAAGAAGAAAATGCTATTGTTGTTTATATAGTTCAATATATTTCTAATGTTTAATAAATAATAGTAGCAATATTAGTTGACGTATTTTTCTTTTCTTTATTATTTATTCAATTTTTTTAAGAAACTTGTTTTGAAATAAACCATGCATCAATTCTAGACTGGTGGTTACCCCCCCCCTAAAAATGTGACGTATGTATAGTTGGCTTCTTGTAATTTTACCGTACAATTCCTAAGCATTCTTTTTGAACAGAAATAGTTTATAATGATGATCGTCAATTAAATGAGTCAACAATTATTTTCCTTAAAATGTGGTATTAAAGCATTTCAGAAAAGCTCAAAGTTAGGAGCTATGTATATGAAAATATTAAAATTAAACTAATAAAATATAACACTGCCTAGCTGATTTGAAAATAGGAATAAAATTGGAACAAATATTATTTTGTAATATATTATTAAATTAAATTTCTGAAAATATTTTTAATATAATTTGTAATATATTATTTATGTAGCCGTGAACAAAACGAGTTACCGTTGGGCGCCAAATACTATTCCTGCTAGGGAAAAACAGAACTCTTAAAGAAAGAAGCTAAATTTACTTAAATCTTTTTAATAAACATTAAAGGACATAACACACAAATTACAGTACACTGACATACGATTAATACAAACAATTAGTTAAAAATATAATAATCGGGGGGAAAACATCATGTTTACTCCATGACTCCAGAACACAGACTGAAGTTTTGGGAAGTGGCCGCTAGGGGGCGAGCTGGAAAAGTTGTCCTGTTACAGACTCCCCCTCTGGCTCGCACGACGTCTCGGCGAAGAGTCAGCACATAACTTCTTTGGTCTGCCACGTCTCCGGAGTGGTACTACAGTTCCACTGTCTCTAGCAACTGGAAGTTCATAAGCTCGTAAGGCTGAGCTGTGGTAAGTCCCAAGGACTTCATTTGGCTTTGCTGGGTCAGCAATGTCATACGTAGTAGGTGAACGATTAGTAACCACTAAATAAGGTCCTTCTCGCTTGGGCATAAATTTGCGACTTTTCTTATTTTGTGACTTGCTAACAGGATGCAATGTCACCCATACTAGATCACCTGGCATGTGGAAAACTTGTCGTCGACGATCATAATAAGCTTTACGCTTGTCTTGCTTTTGCTCGACGTGATCTTTAATCTCTGCAGTTAAACGAGCAAACCGTTTGAGATATGGGGTTATCTCAGCTACGAAATTATCATTGTCAATCAGGGCTCTTAAGTCGTGTGTGACATCATCTGTTGTTCTTAATTCTCTACCAAATTGCAAATAAGCTGCTGTGTGATCGGTTGTTTCACATTTTGCAGTGTTTAGTGCGAAGCGAATCATTGGTAGTTTTTCATCCCAAGTGTCGTGTTCATCTCTGACTAATATGGCAAGTCGGGGTTTGAGATCTCTATTTTTACGTTCGGATGGGTTGGATTGGGGATGATACAGAGGAATAAGGTCTTGCTTGATGCCAAGAAAATTGCAAGTTTGTTGCATTACAGCTCTGACAAACTGTGAACCATTATCACTGATAAGTCTACGTGGAAGTCCAAATCTTAATAATACTTCTTCGACGAAAGTTTTTGCGCAGTTTACTGATGTGGCTTCTTTAAGAGTAAACAACTCCACCCATTTTGTACTGGTATCTTCTACGAGAAAAATCCACTTCTTACCAGTTGAGGTCTCAGGAAGAGGACCAAACAAATCAATAGCGAGAGTTTCAAATCTCTGTGCATATACTGGAGTTCTCAGAAGACCGGTTGGCTTTTGATTACTCGGTTTATAACGATTACAGTCCGGACAATTTCTAACATATTCCGCAATATATTTCCGCATTCCTGGAAAATAGTATCGGCAGGCAACTTTATTGTAAGTCCCTTCTGCCCCAAAGTGTCCAGCTGTTGGAGCATCATGGTACTCTTGCAAAACTCTCTCTCTTTCCTGAACAGGAACTACGAGTTGTGCTTCTTCTGTTTCTACTTCGGGTGAATAGCGATACAGAATACCTTGGTTCATTAAATAACCTCGGCTTGTCCAGTTAGCAAAATTCTCATCTTTTGAACTACTTTCAAAACAGTCAATTATCTTCTTTAATTCTTCGTCTTTCAACTGTTCTTCTCGGATGTCTCTTGGCCCTCTTACTGGGAAATCAACTGATACTGCAAATACGTCACAAGGGACATCTTCATTTAAGTTAGTAGGCCTAGACAACATGTCTGCAAGGACATTTGACTTACCAGGCGTATATTCGATTTTGGGATTAAAAGATTGGATCTGAAGTGCCCATCTTGCCAAACGACCTGATGGCGACTTGATGCTCATAAGCCATTTTAAAGGCTGGTGGTCAGTTGCTATTATAATTTCTTGGTTTTCGACATAACCACGAAATTTCTCAAGAGCCCAAACTACTGCTAGTGCTTCTCTTTCTGTAGTTGAATAATTCTGCTCCGTTGGAATAAGAAGGCGACTGGCATATTCAATAACATGCTCCTCTGGACCTTCTCCTTGGGTAAGAACAGCTCCAAGAGCATAACTGCTAGCATCTGTTCGGATACGAAATGGCTTTGATCCATCTGGTTGTTTTAACACGGGAGGTGTCATTAATCTTTTCTTGAAGGTTTCAAATGCTTCCTGTTGTTCAGGACCCCAAATCCATTGTACATTCTTTTTAGTAAGATTGCTAAGAGGCCTTACAATATTTGCGAAGTTTGGAACATATCTTCTAAACCATGAGCAAGTTTGCAAGAAGGACTGGACTTCTTTCACATTAGTTGGAACAGGAATTTTTTGAATAGCGGATACTTTCTCCTGATCAACTTCTATTCCATTTGATGTTATCCAGTGACCTAAATATTTTAAGCGATCACAAGCGAAATGGCATTTTTCTCTGTTCGCATGTAGTTTAAACAGAGAAAGTCTTTCAAGAACAGCTCGTAAGTCGCTCAGATGTTTATCAAAAGTCTCTGATAAAATAATAATGTCATCTAAATAAGATAGAGCAAAAACATTCTTTAGACCTGTTATAAATTTGTCGATCATGCGTTGAAATGTTGCAGGTGCATTTCGTAGTCCAAAAGGCATGCGCAAATATTTGTACGTTCCAAATGGGCAAATGAAAGCTGTTTTGTCTTGATCAGCTTCATGCACTTTTATTTGATGATATCCCGATTTGAGATCCATAGTTGGCATATAAGTGGTTGACTTAGCTTCTGTGAGCAAATCGTCCATGCGTGGTAGGGGATACGTGTCCGCAACAGTAATAGCGTTAAGTTTGCGAAAGTCCACACAAAGTCTCATACTACCATTAGGTTTAGAAACCAATACGACAGGGCTGGCATACGGGGATTCACATTCTTCAATTATACCGTCAGACAAGAGAGTGTCCAATTCTTTTTTTAGCAATTCCCTTTTCGCAGGATTCATGCGATAAGGTGGTTCTGCAACCGGTGGATTATTTCCAGTATTTATACGGTGTTCACAAAACGGCGTTGGTTCTCCCCCTCGTTGGAAGCAACTCTTGTACTCTTGTAGTACGCTGTTTAACTGGTCACGTTGTTCTTTTGTTAGATGCCTACCCTCGTCACTTCGAAGATTTATATTAGACGATGTTTTAGGAGCTTGACTGGAACTGGACATTTCAGGAATCTTTTCTTTTGATTCGGCAACAAAGCAATTTTCATTGTTGGGAGGTACCTTGTAAAAAGAATACTGGATCTGAGGTTTTTCACAGAAATGCCATTTACCATTGGGAACATCAAGAACAATTCCAGCAGACTGGAGAAAATCTGTCCCTAGGAGTGTTCTATTTCCCTTTGCTTCTGGTAAAACAATTAATTCTGTCGGTATCACCTTACCTTCGACCTCAAGATTTACAATCGCAGTCAAGGCAGCTACGTTTCTCTGTGTTCCATCAGCGAGTGTCAAAGAAAACGTCTTGGATTCAAATTTTACTTTTTTGCTTTGTAGCATATGGAACAACTTTTCTCCAGCAATAGAGTGAGATGCACCAGTATCGGCACATACAGCAGATTTCACTCCACAAATTTTGAGAACAATCAAACTCTTAGGCGATATTACAGATTCAAGAGTAAATAAATCTATTCTGTTTGCAGACGCTTTAACTTCACTTTTAGAAGCTGAGCAGGTAGGACACTTAGATTGTATATAACCCGGTGTTCCACATCCATAGCATTGGACAGCTCTTCTTTCAGGGATAGAGTTTGTCTTCCTGGAGAATGCATTTCTCGCTGTCTTTTCCTGTTTGTCTTCTCTTGATATGGCAGGGAACTTAGACCTTCGCTCTGTTACTGCGAAGTCACTTCTAAAATTTGGTTTGTTATGTGAAGTTGACTGTTTCTTAGAACCCTGGCGGTTATTTTCATAGGAATCCAATTTCTCTGCTAGTTCTAAAGGCTGATTCCAATTTGCCCATGAATCAAGAAAATGTTCCTTAAGATCAGGTGGGGCTTTTTTCTTAATTTGGTCGCTAATGATTAGACTTTTAAGCTGTTTAAAGTCTTTAATGTTAAGTTCTGTGATCCAACCCTCAAAATATGTTGATATTTCAAAGTAGAAATCTCTCCAAGTTGTATCTGGGCTCTTCTTATGTTGAGAAAATAATTGTCGGAAACGATCCGCAGTTAATCGGTATCGTTTAAGAAGCATTTCTTTAACTTTACGGTAATTTTGTGAATCTTCCTCGTCTTCTCTCGCAATAAGCTGTGCTATTTCAATAGGCAATGAGCTTATCAAATAAGGAATCCATTTTGATTCTGGAATGCTTAAGAATCTTAATTGACGTTCAAATATTGTCAAATAGAGCCCTATTTCATCTTCTTTAGGGTTAAATCTTGGGACAACTTTTGTAATATCCATTCTATGCTGATCATTTTCTTGAACTGTCTCCTTTTGAGAAATTGTTTGCATTTCAAGCTGAATTTTCAATTTTTCTAACTCAAAAACACGTTCCCTTTCGACGCGTTGAACTTCGACAGCTTTTTCCTCTTCTGCTTTCTTTTGTATAAAAGCAAGACGAGTTTTACAGAAATTAGCATCATATGATGTACTTTTAGTGATAAGGTCTTTTATTCTCAAGAACGTAATATCGCTTCTCACTTCGATTCCAAAATCCATTGCTAGAGCTTTTAGATCATCTATTGTGCACTGAGCCAGGAAAGCCATGGTCTGAATGAATCAAAGTGGAACCAGAGAAGGAGTATAAATGAGTTCTTATCTGGAGGCAACCAAATGCCTTAAATTATCATAAGTTCTTTTACAGTGCAGTCAATTGCAAAAGTATAATTGATAAGCAAAAATTTATCTATTTACTCTCAGTACAAAAATTTATTTACACTTAAACAAATTTTTACTTCCTATCGTGAATCAATTGCAAGAAAAAAATGATCTCAAATACTTTATAGAATTAAAAAAAATATGTATATAAGCATTCATTTGACAAGACAAAATATAATTAAAAGTTTTTTGACTGAATATCAAGGAAAAGTTAGAACTTATAATTTACTACAATAAAATGAGAATGCAATTTCAAGTTTTATCATTTAGAAAGTAATGAAATTTGCCTGTATTTAAATAAGATTTCGACTAAGTTTCATATTTCTTGCACTAAAGTTATAAATGACATAATAATACCATGCAGAAATAATATTAAAACGCTATATTTATGCAATAAAATACAACAATGAAATATTTGAAATAAAAAAGAAATAAAACTTTTCTATTCAAAATGTTAGAAATCCCTCCGAAAACACATATAATCAAAAATAAAATTACACAATAACTGAATATGTATTAGTATTTTTCTTCTAAAAACAAAACTCAGCAACACTTCTTTGAACATATATGATTAGTTTTAATTTAATATGATTGGTATACTCAATTCACAAATTAAAAGAATGCTTTTTATTTCCAGTGAACACTTTCAAAGTTATAATCTACTTAAGAATTCATTTGCTCGTGAAAGAAGGGAGAGAGAGAAAGCAGAAATAATTTCACCAGCCACTTCCGGTCGGAAATATTTAATGAAAACACTGGTTCTTTCTACTTTTATAAACGCTTTTAAATAAGCATCAATGCTATTTATACTAACTCTTCAACAACAAATATTCATAATTTTATATACATCAGGATTGACGTTGATACGATATAGAATTTTATAAAAGTAAACTAAAAAATTAATTGAAGGAAAAAATATTTTTTTCCTCTTATAAATTGCTTATGAATACGATGTTAAACAAAGCATAAATAATATTTGTAATAATTCTTCAGTACTCATTCACAATTCAATACGCGTCAGGATTGACGACAATAAAATGAAAAGTTACTTACACTCTTCGCTAAGAAACTAACTTCGGTTGAAGATTTATCACCAAACAAAACACAGCTTCGGGGTGAAGGTTTATATGCATCAATTCCAGGACGGAATTAGCATAGAATTCAGGATTGAATTGCGAAAATTACAGGATGAATTTGCAATAATGACCTGAAAAGGAAAGCGAGCCTCTGCTCTGGAGTTTAAACATGGATGTTTACAGTGGGGTGAAAAACGATCGGGCCGCGCGTTGGGGAGCCATTTTTTGTAGCCGTGAACAAAACGAGTTACCGTTGGGTGCCAAATACTATTCCTGCTAGGGAAAAACAGAACTCTTAAAGAAAGAAGCTAAATTTACTTAAATCTTTTTAATAAACATTAAAGGACATAACACACAAATTACAGTACACTGACATACGATTAATACAAACAATTAGTTAAAAATATAATAATCGGGGGGAAACATCATGTTTACTCCATGACTCCAGAACACAGACTGAAGTTTTGGGAAGTGGCCGCTAGGGGGCGAGCTGGAAAAGTTGTCCTGTTACATTTATTAAATTTCCGAAAATATTATTAATATAATTTGTAATATATTATTTACTAAATTTCAGAAAAAAATGCATTTTTCATATTCATCAAATATTCATTTTTAAAACAATTTTATCTACTGAAATTTAGCAGTCTTCGTAACCGCAAGTATCAATTTTTATAATTAAAGCTAAAGACTTTTAGAAAAGTTTTTAAAAAATCTGAAAAATTGTACTATAATTAAGAAATAATTTACGTACCTAAAAGCTCCAACCTTTCAGGGATTACTGATTAGAGGCAAATTAATCGACTAGTTTTCTCAGTTTTTCAATAAAATTCATTTTTTGTTTGTTAGAAAGGTTTAATTAATTGGAAATAGAAAATGACAGAAAGACTGAAAATGACTGAAATGTTCAGAAAGTTGAAAAAACGTAAATTGATTAAAATTTACAGCTTTGATAGCGTTTTAGAAAAAAACATCCCAAAATTTTTATTAGCAAAAGAGAAAAGCTGCTCAATTCTATAGTAATTGATTTAGTGTATAATAAAGGTTTAGGCCTGTATCTCTAAAAAAATATTGCGTAACTATGGCACAAAATAACGCATGTTTTTTTAGAGCAGCCTTAAAACACCTTGAACTTCATCCTCCTTTTATATCCTGACCAGTAGAATACTTAATTTTAATTTAATTTTCCATTTTATGTACCTATGTCTCACCTCCCCCCCCCTTTTTAACACACACACAAAAAAAAAATTCAGATACAGAGCTTAACAGTGTGAAAAATATGTATAAAGAGTATAAACTATAAATATAACTGGAGGGGAGGGGGGCCTCAAATTGACTTGCGCCTCTGACCTCTGAAGCTCCAAATGTGCCACTACTTATATAAACACTTGTATAGGAAAGAAAAAAATCATACCAAGTTTCAGCCAACCGCTTGCAACACATTTGAGCTTAAAATAAAGCAAGTAGCAAAATATAATACAGTTCTATCAGTTTAAATGAACCTTGTAACAAGTTAAAGAAATTAAATACAATGAGTAAACCAAACTATGAAATATTATTCAGTTATAACACCAAAATCACTGAGTGATCGAAGTTACGAAATTTTAAACTGAATTAAATTGGATATAAATAGAATATGTATGTTGTACATACCTGTGAAATGATACAGGAATATCCTGAAATGCTTTTTCTTTGCATCCAATTGAACAGCAATAGTTAACCAACCATGGCCTAAATCAGCTTTAAAATTGAACGGTTAAAAGCGAGAAAAGATCTCCCATTGAAATATAATAGAGAATGGATAATGCGGTTACAGTGAATAAAAATTCTATACTCAAAGTACGTGTTTATATCCCCAAGTAGCACATCCTGTAGCGTAATATTATGCGATATTATATGATATTAAACAATATGCCCCAATATTAAACAATATTACGAGTATTGATCAGTATCGTACAATATTTGCGTGCTACCGGGGTCTTTTTCTACACCCGAGTAGGGTTGCACTCCCTCTATTAGTATACCAGATTTATGCTTAAAACTCAATCTTTCTAAATGCTCCTTATTATGAAATATCTCATTCTTTAGGAAAACCCATGTTCTTTTTCAGTGTTTTATTCGGTTCCACTGCTTCTCTGAGGTATTTAAATGTTCGATTCCTTGTATTTTTCCCTTGTGCTTTCAAGGTCGAATTTATAACTGTTGACCTAGAATTGGGTGGTAACTTAACTTCATCAACTCGGTATATCTTCCAACACAATCGGTTTTTTTTTCTCAATATTTCATGATATCGTTATTTGTTTAATAGCTATTCTAAATTATAGATAACATCTCTCAACATACCGTCTCACCAGGACGACTCCAAATAAAAGTGTTTCATTTTATATAATATAAATATTCGTGTTCTTATCAATAAACTAGTTAGAAGATTATTATCTTAACACCACACAATTTAGTAAATTAGGCCAATTCCAAAGCAAAATCTGCATATTACAATGAATTGTATAGTAATTTTTAATACTGTGATAATATTTAAATTTTTACTGTTTTTACTGTTGATTTAAAAAAAGACTTCCGTATATCTCATTAATAATAAAAAGACAATCTACATAATCATGTTTTTAACAAGTAAAATTAAGTTTGTTTGATAATTCAAATCTAATATCTTGAAAAATTAATTTTGCATATGAATCACATAAATTTTAATTCTTATTTTAATGGTATTATTAGCAGATTTAAATTTATTTACGGACAAATGATACCATACGTTAAAAATTTGAGGAAAGGCCTTCATCATGATCAAAAAAAGAAATATATACCATTATATATATGATCATTAATATACTCAATGAAAAAATAACCAACACTCAAGTACAACGCTATGTTCCTGAATATTCAAATTCTAAGTAATTACCTATTATTTCTAATTATTCTATTAACATTTTGGCATACAATTAAATTCGAAATAAAAATTTAAAAAAAAACTTGTAATTAAAATAAAGTATGAAACATGAAAAATGAAAGGGGGAAATGAAAAAAAAAAGATTACATAAAGACTGTTAAAAAATTGAAAAATTACCACTAAAATATCTTTACAATTAAAAACAGAAAAATAATAATTTCACAAAAAAGTTTCTTAAGTCACTTGAATGCAAATTTTTAAAAATCAATTCAAAGTATTGTATATTTGAAGAAAAAAAATAATTATAAAAAGGGAAAGAAAAGAAGAAAAAAATTATTTTAAACTACGTGAAAATTTTAAAAAAGCTCAACATATACGCCAGTCACATAAAGTGACCTGAATTAAGGTAATTAAATTGACCCTTTAAAAATAATTTTTATCTTAAATAAAAAAAATAAAATAGTGTAAAAACAAATATATTACGAAATTCGAAAAACATAATTTTTAAAGTTATAAAACAAGAAAATTATACGTTTTTGAAAATATGAAAGTACATTCTACAGAAAAACATATTAATAAAAAATAACAATGTACTTTCTACAAATATACAAAACAGTGACTTCAAATCCAATTGTAAAATACTATGACTGATTTTCCTTAGTCTTGCAAATACGATCATTGTTGAAATCTAGAAATTTTCGAAAATTCAGTGTGTATCGAAAATTTGAAAAGTTATCGAAAATTCGATGTAAATTAGAAATCTGCCATTTATCGAAAATTCTGTAAGCATCGGCAGTCTATCTAGCTTGAATGATCGAACATTCAAAATAGTTTTGAAACAATCCTAATGGTCATTGTTTTAGAATGTTTTGTTAACTTTTCAGTTATCCATTTTTAGGCCCTTTAAGGCGGAATGAAAAAAGATTCTAATTCGTATCTAAAACGATCTAATCGTAGGAAAATATAAACGACTTCAAAAGCTGATGCATTTTTTTTATTTGAAATTGTTTGAGATTATATTTAGCTTTATACTTCCACAAAATTTTTAACTCAAAATCACAACTGAAAATTTCCATTTCGTGCTGCAGTTTTTATATTTGTTTATATTTGGAAGATAGAATTTAAAAGTTTTACAAATTTTTGACGATGCCTCTTTTTTTCATTGAAGAATTGATGCTTATATCTCGGTTATATTTAGTTGTTAATACCATATATATTAAGTTGCGTACCCTTCGCTGTATAGAACAACAATACTAATATTTAAACTAAAAATGTTTTTAAAAATTATTGTACTAAATCATATATTATCATATTATTCTATAAATTATGTTAAAAGCGATGTACTGAAATGTTCGTTATTTTATTTTTACTACGCACAAGCATGAGTCATGTCGGATGTTGAGTGAGGAATGTGACCGGATGTATATATATATCTTTTTTTTTTTTTTTCTTTTTTTTTGAAAAAAAAATGTATTAATGTTTTTTAGTGTATGATCCTTTTTGTTAAAGTAAAGTTGTTCAGTTTTTTACGCTTCGAGTCGTTTATATTTTGTATTGAAAGTTTTAACATTTTATGGCATCCGCGACAGGATCATTTTTTTAATCATAATGTTTGCTACTGTTAAAGGATTTAAGAAAGAAGATCTGTTACTGGTTGCAGAAGAAATTGGTGAAGTAATACCAGAAAAAGCAACCATTTCAGACATAAAGAATTTAATTCTTAACAGCGATGAGTATAAAAGGGATTTGGACTTCGTCACATCTGTTTTAATCATGGTTGTTGGAGATTGGAAACAGAGAGTGGAAGAAAAAAAAACAGAGGCAGTATGAACTGGAAGAAAAAGAAAAACAAAGACAGTATGAACTGGAATTAGCGAGAATCCAGGCTCAGTCTAACGTAGAAGTAAGTGAAAGTTCACAGCTATCTGAAAATAACGCTAAGAATAAATTTCATCGACCAAAATTAGAGTTCCGAAAATTTTCTGGAAATATTAAAGACTGGTTGCCATTTTAGAGTCAGTTCGAGCACATTCATAAAGATGGTGACATAGCTCCAGAAAACAAGTTTCAATATTTAATTCAAGCCACTGTTTCTAGGGATGACGAATATTTTAGAAACGGTTATTACGTAAGCAATATCAAAAAGTCACAAATCTCAGTGACCAATACTTTTCAAAAATGGGTGTGATTCAAATCACTGACATGTTCTTATTGGTTGATATTTCGATTTCAGGTCTTGAATCACGATAGAAAGTAACAATCGATACGATCTGTCCAATGGACGCTCTCGAAGCCAATTTCAGTCATGCATTGGGAAAGTCCCTTACCCACTTATGCTGTTTCTTGGAACAGACCCCCCACAAATAGTTGTG
>JAOUZG010003378.1:507429-544594 GCA_026289955.1 Argiope argentata
CTTAACGGGAATAAAGATAAAAGGAGAAATCTGTGAATGGGTTGAAACGTGACAGGACTGGTATTCTCGGAATAATCGAAACACTGAATTGCATATCACTGAAATCTATCGGAACAGCGACTTCTCCCTTTTCAGTGAAGTCGTTGTAAAGTTATAAATCACAGCGGGCCTCACACTGATAGTGACCTTGACTTTCGACTATTCGCATTTAACAATGCGCTACTCTATGATAATTGTATTGCCTGTGACGTGAGTCGTACCGTCTCTGTACGGTCACACGTGACCCCAACAATAGTAGTTCGCTTATTCACTTCGCTGGCGCCATCTATCGGTAGAATTTAGAAATAAAAATTTTTAAAGAAATGACATTTATTTTTAATTTAACTTTTTCAGGAAATTCTTTAATCTAATAAATAAATTAAATAAATATTATTGAAAAAGGATTTAAAAAATATGTTAAAATAGATAAATTAATTCGATCACGTGTTTCGTACATCAATAAATAAAGTATTAAATATTATTAATAAATTTTAAATTTAATAACAATTAAAAATTTTTAATTAATAATATGATTGAAATAACAGATATTTGGAACAAATATTTAAAAATAGCAATAGCAAAATTATTTGTTACTCAAAAAAAGGTGGATTATGCATCTCTAACTGTTTCTGGATCTCGTGCTCGGGAGATTGTGGAAAGTTTTCCGCCAACGAGTGCCAATTATTCCAAAGCAGTGGAAAGCTTGAAAGCTCGTTTCGGTAGAGATGATTTATTAGTAGAAGTGTATGTCAGGGAACTTCTGAAATTAGTAATTTCTGTACATAAAAATGAGAAGTTTTCTAAGACATCTTTATATGATAAACTGGAATCACATATGAGAGCTTTAGAGACTTTAGGAGTCAGGACGGATAAATGTGCTTCAATATTATACTCAATGGTAGAATCCTGCTTTAATGAAGATTTTTTGAAAGCTTGGAATCGTCATCCTACATCTTCTGCTTCTGCTGATGCCTAGGAGAGATTGAGCAATTTAATGCAATTCATAAAAGCAGAGGTTGAAGGCGAAGAGCGAATAAACTTGGCGATTTCGGGTTTTGGATTAAACGAACCTAAGTGTACAAAAGGTTACAAAAAGAAGCAATGGCAGAAAATCCTGCCTTTTGTAACAACATTCCTACTGCTGCAAATTTGTTGACGACAGCATCAACTATAGCTGTATTGAAGTGTATATTTTGTGATGGCAAACATAAGAGTTCTGAATGTTTTTTGGCTCAAAAAATGAGTTTTCAGGAAAGGCAGAATATTGTTAAAGAAAAACGCTGTTGTTTTGCAAGTCTGGGTTATCGGACACGCAGTTAAAAATTGCCGAGCTGCTTTAAGATGTTTTATTTGTTCTAAAAAACATGTGATATTGATGTGTGGTAAACTGGATACAAAAAAGACTGAGAAAAATGAAGAAAAAGCGCCAGTTGAAAATAACGTCAGCATGTCTAATTTAAATAACCGTAATACCAGAGTATTTCTACAGACTTTAAAGGCAGTGCTGGTTTCTGGAGATAAAAAGAAAAATGTAAGATTACTTTTGGATTCCGCATCACATAGATCTTACATTTTAAAAAATGTTGCACGAGAGATGGGCTATACTTCTCTTCGACAAGAAAAACTAGTACATTCACTTTTAGGAGGTGTTTCCAGCAAACAAATTACACATGATTGCTACAAAATATGGTTAAGGGATTTAGATGAAAAATTCGCTTGTAATTTTGATGCATTGGATCAAGACAAAATTTGTGAAGATGTTCAACCCGTTTGTAACGGATCTTGGGTAAGAGAACTGGAAGAAGATAATATTATTCTATCTGAGTGAATGATAGCAGCGGATCGATTGATATACTTATTGGAGCCGATATTATGGGGAAAATGTTAACTGGAAAAAAGAAGAATGCTGAAATCTGGTCTTGTAGCAACTGAAACCCATTTAGGGTGGACATTAATGGGAAAGGTGCCCGTAGAAGAAACCCCAAAAGAAAGCTCAAATTTGGCGATGATTGTAACGTCCCTGTTTGTCAATGAGCTTGGTATATCTAATTTATGGCGATTAGACTTGATTGGAATCGATGATCCTATTGCAAAGAAGTCCAAGCAAGAAATTGGCCTTCAAACAAAAGAACATTTCTTAGAGACTGTGAAAATTAATTGTGATGGGCGGTATGAAGTTAGTTTACCTTGGGCTGATGACAAATATCCGTTACCTGATAATTTACACTTAGCTCAGAGATGACTGGAATACACTAACTCGAGACTTAAGAATGAGAATTTCTATCTGAAATACGAAGAAATTTTTGCAAGTTGGCTCCAAGAGGGTATAATAGAAGAAGTTCCACTAACTGAAGTACATGGTTACGGAAATTATCTGCCTCATCGACCTGTGCTGAAACCGAGTAGTGCTACTACTCCAATTCGCCCAGTTTTTGATGCGTCGGCACGACTTCCTAACCACCCGTCGCTTAATCAATGCTTGGAACGTGAACTAAATTTGATTGAATTGTTGCCTGACCTTCTGTTACGTTTTCGAGAGGGAGAATTCGGGGTGATTGGAGACATTAGAAGAGCTTTCTGTCAAATAAGCATCAGTGAAGAAGACAAGGATTGTCTTCGTTTTTTATAGTGGGAGAATGAAGAGCAAAATAAATTGAAGTATTTTCAACATACCAGAGTGTTCTTTGGTGTAACCTGCAGCCCTTTCCTGTTAGCCTCAGTGATTGACTACCACATTAGAAGAAGTGAAGAATATGACTTTAAATTCAGGGAAAAGTTGGCTCGAAGTTTTTACGTTGATAATGTTGTCACCAGTGTTGATAACAAAGAAGAACTGAAAAGATTTATACAAGAATCAACAACTCTTATCTCCAAAGGAAGATTTGAACTTCGAGAATGGGAGTATTCTGGTCAGTGCGAAACTAAGAAGAAGGTAGAAACACACGTTTTGGGTTTATTATGGAATAAAGACTCGGACACGTTAAAGATTGACATGAGTTGGATGAATGATGTAGACACTGAAAAAGGTTACTAAACGTAACATATTATATGTAGTTCACAAAATGTTTGATCCATTTGGTTTCATATCTCCAGTGATGCTCTGCTCGAAATTAATGCTGCAGAAAGCATAGAAAAAGGGAATAAGCTGGGATGAAGACATAAAATGCGAGTTACGAAAATAGTTTTTACTATGGTTTCATGAGCTGACATGTTTAAAAGATCTAGAAGTGCCTAGATACGTTAAAATAACTAAAGAAAATCTCAATTGTACTATACATGATTTGTATATACATACTTTCGTTGATGGTAGTAATTGTACTATACATACTTTCGTTGATAGTAGTCAAGATGCGTATGCAGTTGTGGTATTTCTGAGGATTGAAAAAGAAGATAGAGCCGAAGTGTTTTTTCTGACTTCCAAATCTAGAGTTTCTTCGTTGAAAGGAACCACGATTCCAAAAATGGAACTTTTAGCTGCTGTTATTGGAACACGATTGACGAATTCTGTCATTAAAGCTTTAGAATGGGAGAATATCAATAGATATTATTGGAGTAATTCGACTACCGTGTTGGCGTGGATACAGAGAGACGATAACTGGTCGGTATTTGTACGCAATCGTGTGAACGAGATTCGAAAGCTAAGTGATTCCACGTCCTGGAGACATGTGCCTGGTGAAAAGAATCCGGCAGATTTGCCTTCGCGTGGTTCTAAACCAAAACAATTTCTATCGTCAAAATTGTGGCAATTTCCTAAATGAATGAAAGATCCTTTTGAGTTCAAACATCTTACAGATGTAATTAATAATTCTTACGATGAAGATGATATTGAAAAGGAGAAGTCGAAATCCTCATACGCATTAACAAATAGTGAAATGTCCCAAAATAATAATTGGTACTACTTCAAGTTTTACAGATATGAAAGCATTGTTAGACTTATAGCATGGATTCTCCGATTTAAACACAATTGTGTGAGACCAAAAGAAAAAAAAACGGAGAAATACTGTCTGTCCATAAGGAGATCTCTGACCGACAGTCGTCTATGTTTACGGCGGGCGTCATAGAAACAGGTGTCGATAGGGAGGATCTATTTTGAATGGGTGGAATCGGCCGGAAGTCTCGCGAGTTATTCTTTATCTTAGCGAGAAAATGAAGCGATAAAAAACTATTGCTCATTCGTCTTCTCGCTTTACTGCAGTTGCTCGTATCTTTATATTTGCTTAGCTTTCTTCTTTTATATTTTATTAATATTTTCTTTGGTTAATATTAACTACATTTCTATATTTAATAATTTTTGTCACTTGAATTTTGAGATCCTTTAAAATGCCTTTTCGATTTAAGAATGGAGAGACTTTAAAATCACAAGCACGTAAAATTGTGCATAATGTTATAGAATTTTGCTTTTAACTTGCTGAAAATTCGTATTGGGAAAAAGATGAGATTTTAGAAGAAATAGTGGATGAATTAGTTTTTCAGATTGGAAGTACTGAATCGGATTCCGATTCAGAAGAAACGGAATCTTGTGACAGTGATTTAGAATTCTTTAAACTGAAAGTACACAACTGTCACTCGATCTCTGCCAGTTTTGCACTCTTTTAATAATAAATAATGTGTTTTATAAATAAAAATTGAATTTTAAAATTGCTTTTTTTGTTTCATTTCAATTAATTTAATCATAAGTTATAGAAGATATAGAATTTTATTTAGTTTATTTCCTGAAGTAACGAAATTTATTTGATTCCTTTTTTATTATTTTCTATTTTTTCATTAACGTGCTCTTGTTTTGTTATTCAATATGTCGATAATCAAAAGTTTCAACTTAACATACTTTTGATTATCCTTATTTTTTTAAGTTTCGTTAAAAAAATATTTGAAAATTTTATTTATCTTATAGCTTTTATTTATCTTATTTGATAAAATGTAATAGTTAATTTTGAGTTTCGAAAAATAGCATACATATCAAAAATAAATAAATATATTTATTTATTAAAAAAAAACTTTTTGGAGAGGTTTTAAGCATATTTAACAATGGATATTTTACTTTGTAACAGAATAAAAGCAACCGTTTATAAAAATTATGAAATGATTATGATTATTATGTTATTATTTTTATGTTGAATTAGACAGATTACTTCCCGTTTGCTGCGGATAATTTGATCTTAAGAAGTTACATAAATTTAAAACAAATAAAATGAAAATTAATTTTTTGTCATGCTGGATTCTACTTATTTTTTTTTCTTTTGCAGTCGTTAGACATATAAATAATTATTCAGTTTTTCTATTTGATTTACTCTGTTCTTTCTGTACTAATCAGATAGGAATTTCTGTATTATTCTAACAGGAATAATATATTTTTTCAAAATTCCAAGTACGCAAATGATTTTCAGCCCAGTGAATTATTTTTCGAATTTGCTTTCAAAATTTAAAGGCAATATATCAACACCGCCAATTAGGCGCTAAACGCGCCAACGTAAGAAACTTGAAATCATTTTTACCTCTGCGAAATGGACTCTTCCTGCAGTAACCCGTTTCTATAACGACCGCCGTAAACATAGACGACTGTCGGCCAGAGATCTCCTTATGGACAAACAGTAGTTGCTTCAGAATTCCAGGAAGCCGAAGAAAAGCTAATAAGCTTTATTCAAAAAGAGTGTTTTTCATCTGAGAATGATGATCGACTTAAAACTCTGCAAGCATTTAAAGATGAGAAAGGCGTCCTTCGATTAAAGACCAAAATTACGAACAGGAAAGATAATGATGCATTTTTGAAACCTGCTATACTACCTCCAAACCATGAAGTGATTAAAATATTGATAGTCTACACACATGAGAAAAATTGTCATGCAGGTGTACAGATACTTTTGAATATTTTAAGAGAAAAATATTGGATTTTACAGGGAAGAAGAACTGTGAAACAAGTCTTGACAAGTTGCATTACTTGTAAGAGGTTTAACTCAAGAAATATGGAAACGATTGCCCCTCCACTTCCCGAAGACAGAGTAAAAGATGCAGCTGTTTTTCAGTTTACCGGGATTGATATGGCTGGTTCACTCTTTCTCAAAGAAAATAAAAAGAGCTGGGTGTTAATATTTACTGGCGCCGTATATCGAGCAGTACATTTTGAACTTGTCACTGCCGCTACGACAGAAGCTTTCTTAATGGCGTTTCGAAGGTTTGTTTCGCGTAGAGGAAGATGCTCAACTGTTTATTGTGATAACGGTACAAATTTCGGAGGAGCAGCCAATGCTCTAAGGCTATTGGATTGGAAACAGGTTAAAAGACAAGGAGCTGTAAACGCTATCGAATGGAAGTTCAACCCACCAACTGCTGCATGGTGGGGTGGTTGGTGGGAGCGCCTCATAAGAATTTTGAAAGATCTATTAATAAGAGTGCTACGAAAGGCTAGCTTGAATTATGAAGAAATGTTAACTGTCCTAGCTGATTGTGAAAGCGTCATAAATTCAAGACCACTTACTTATGTTACTGAGAGCGAAGCTATATAACCAATATCACCGTCGATGTTTCTGCAAGACATTCAAGAATATAAACTAATAGATATTGATGCTGTCGATAGTAAATCCCTTACAAAAAGAATAAAATATAGACAGCACTTAATTAAAGATCTAAGGGAGAGGTTTAGATCAGAGTATTTAGGCACTCTTATACAACGAGTACAGAAAACACAGTCAAGAATTAAAATTTCAATTGGAGACATTGTTTTGGTAGGATCTGATAAGAAAAACGCATTGACTGGCCATTGGAACTCATTTCAGAGCTGATTCCTGGGAGAGACGGAGAAGTTCGTCTTTTCAGAGTGCAGACGTCGACTCATGAGCTGCTTCGCCCTATACAAAGGATATATCCATTGGAGATCGCAACCTCAGATGGCCCTCAATATTTGAAGAGCATAGAATCAATGGATCATTCCAAGGAATTCGACCATCTCAATGGCACCACCATCCTCGAACACACACCGAAATTTAGTAAGCGTGGAAGAAGACTGAAAGTTCCAGAGAGACTAAATTTGTAGATTGTATTTACAAGCTCAAAACAGTTTTGATTATGCTCAATAATCAAAAGGTGGGAGGATGTTAAAAACGATGTACTGAAATGTTCGTTATTTTATTTTTGTTACGCACGTGCTATTAAGCATGAGTCATGTCGGATGTTGAGTGAGTAATGTGACCGGATGTATATATATATCATTTTTTTTTGAAAAAAAAAATGTAATAATGTTTTTCAGTGTATGATCCTTTTTGTTAAAGTAAAGTTGTTCAGTTTTTTACGCTTCGAGTCGTTTATATTTTGCATTGAAAGTTTTGACTTTTAACAAATTATTTGATCAAAATAAAATAAAAAAAACAGTATCTTTAGAAAAAATCAATAAGAAATTTGGCCTTCTGCTTTAGGATGAATATACGCTAGTAGATTTTTGAAAAATATTACAAAATTAAGACTTATAAAATGCTGTATTGAAATAATCAAACAAACAAACTACTTGGGAAATTAAACATATCTACTCTGAATATCAAAATTAAATTAATGTATTTTTAATGAAATAATTATTAAAATCTTACTTAATTGGACCGTAATTTCACGATTTGATAAATACTATAATTTTTTTAATTAAATAACTTTTTAGCTTCTGTTTCTGAACATATGCATTTGGAGTTCAATTATATTTCATTCAGTAAGGTATTAAAAATTATAACAAATTTAATTCATAAAGGTATTAAAAATTATAACAAAACTGTTATCAATATTTCTGGAAGTTATTTGTATGCTTAGAATGAATAAAGCCTAAAAAATTTACTTTTATTATAATTATGAAATAAAATAAAATATGCATGATTCTTTTATAATATTTAAATATAAATTTGTTGATGGTATCATTCAGTAAGAGAACAGAAAGAAGTGTATTCCAAAATGACATGTTTAAAACAAGCATTTTTATACATAAGAATATGACAGTATTTACAGAAATATTTTTAAAAAAAATTAGGTATGAAAGTGAAAAACAATTATAAGCAAAATAAATAAATAAAAATAATAAATAAATAAATAAACATTAAACGGGAACTATAACAAATTCGAAAACAAAATTGATTGTGAATACCGATTTATCGTTGCGCGTTTCATCGTGAACCATAATTCATGATCAAGATACCGATAAATCGATATTTTTTCAAAAACTAATATGGAAAAAAAATCAATTTTTCCCCTTTTTCTCCTCTTCCATGAATCGAAAATTGGAGCAGCCCTACTTTTCACTAATAAAAGCAGCAACATTAGGCTTAATTAGAAAATTTCCTTCAAGTTATAATAATCTAATGACGCCTACATGACCAATATTTCCTGTCTGTTTGAATAAATTGCCAAACAACATTGTTACGACACCTTCCAGACATTCACTAATATTCAGAACATCAAACAACATCGTGGAGATATTGTACAATACCTTATGCTAACATAGCTAAGAAGTATTTGCGGTAAAACTTTAAAAGAAGTTATATATTTGTACCAAAAAGTAATTTCTTGCAGTTTTGTTTTCTTAGTTTCTAAAGGCAAAGGAAAATTCAAGAACATCTCCGCTAGAGCATCTCTTTCCTTTATAACGCTCTCTTTATTTCACATACCATCCTGGGGACCTATATTATCTTGTGCTTAAGGGGCCCTGTTTGGCTTCTGATAAGCTGGTAACCTGGCCCGTCCACCACTGCTGATATGGCTCTTTGTATGGCAAAAGTGATGGAGGATAAAAGTTTTAGATAAATTTGGCATATTGTTAGACAAGGACAGGAAATAATAGAATGTGCCATTTTCACTGATTTGAAAAGTTTCAAAAAATGAATAAATCTGTTGTTTAATAATTAGCAATAATCAATAATCTTTCCACAATTGCTTTCTATTATTTGTAGAAACTCTATTCGTTACAAGTGATTTCAGGTTCGATTTCTAAATCTGTCATGTGATCTGCAGCAAGCATATAGAATACAATTGGTCAATTAGAAGCAACCGGTTAACCTCTATGCAAGCAAAGCGACATAAGTTTGCAATAATGACGCAACCGTGCGCCAAAATGTGTGTGACTGTGACTGAATAGAATTCATATGTCAAATTTTAGTTTCTAAATCGGGAACTATGTTTTAAGCGTGATTTATTCTGTTTATCAATTTTAAAAAATCAACCTGTTTTTCATGGATAAACATGTAGATTCGCAGATATTTGTTGGTGATGTTTACGACCTTGCAGCAGAAATAGGCAAAGAATTTGAAAAACTCATTGACGTATGTGGAGCTGACACAATTAGAGAGCTTATGACCAAAGTTATTGTGACTCTCGAATATTTAGAATCGAGTACAGTTGTAGTAGATCGTTTACAGAGTGAGCTGTTTGACATAAAAGCTAAAGTTCAACAATTGGAGTATGAAAAGTTAGAAAGAGCCGAATTCCGCAGTAAGTTGGACCAGGTAAGTTTTTTTTCAAAGACATATTTTGCGTGCGGGTGTGGTTCGAGAACGGTTGTTCCTGTTCAAAATAGTGTTTAATGTACTATCGACATAAATTTCAAAATACACTATTTCTTTCATTTTTGAGAGCTATGATGAGTAAATAAGTAGACACATATTGAATAAATAAAACGTAGTTGGAGGAATTTCCTATTAATGAGTTTTCATAGAAAATTTTCACCAAGAAATGTTATTTATTATATTATTTTGATAGTACTGATTGCAAATCTCAAGCAGTTGGAGACATTGGATATGTAGAATATAGTTACTTTTATTTGTAAGAATTCCACTTAATGCGTTGTCACAGCATTCTCGCATTTATTTAACTTACTTTTAGTTTCTGCTATCGTAATACATTTGCAGATTGAAATCGCCTTGAGACAAATGGAATTTTATAAATCTTTGGAAATCTTGATTAGAAAAGTAAAATGCTGAAATGTAGCTTCAGTTACTAAACTTTTTAGCTTGATGCCTTCAAATATAGTCTTGTTTTTCATTTGTCTCTGATGGTATTAGTATTTCTTGTCTGTTTATTATTATATTTAGTGTTGCTGACTTAAAACTCAATAAATGTAGCTTTCTTTATTCGAAGGAGCTTCATGGAAGTTAACTTACTAAATTAAATCAATCAATCAATCATTATGTAGGATTCATATAAGCAACTTCACTCCAATAGATCTATATCCCATCTGTCTGAAAATAGGCAATTTATTCAGTTATTTAGTATCCATTGAAACTAAACCAACTTGCTAAGATACAAAATGCTTTTCGTACATTAACACACATTTGATTTATGTGACTATTCAGTATTTCATTGCAGAATATAAAAACCCAATTCCAGTTATTGAGTTGTAAAACTATTATTTCTAAATTATTAAGAATGAAAACTTTACACTTCACTTGATTTCATTTAAAGTATTCATTTGAAACTTAATTAAAAACATATCCATGTTAATGAAAAAAATTTATTATGTGAAGAATCTTTTTTGGTGATTTTTTTTTGTATCTTTTTTTTATACCTGTTATGATATCCAATCCAGCTTAAGACCTTTGTTTGGCTAGCATGTCAGACTGGCATTTTTGAAAGCAATGGTTTATTATTCTGTTTCCCTTTAACTTTTTTCTTCTTAATTTAGCAGTACTGTGAAAATAAATTAATCTTGGTGTAGAAGTTATGTTATCTATTGATTTTATTTAGCTAAAAGAACATGCTATAAAATTAAAAATAAAGGTACTCCTAAACTTTGGTATCTAGGATATGGTGTCTTTTTTTCTGATTGCTTTATTTTCTTGAGTTTATTTTGATTTTATCAAAATCTGTATTTGTTTTATTTTGCTTTTTGAGGTTATATTTTCAGCATTTAAATACAAAAGTGATAAAATCTATCTACTATTTCATATTAAATGATCAAATTTACGAAGTCTTAGTGGAATGGAAACAAGTTATGGAAATGAATAATTGCAATAGAAATTAACAAAATTATTTATTTCCTTTGATTTTTTTAAAAATTTTCTTTTGAAAAATCAGATTTACTGTTTATAACTATCTGTATTAAGCACATGAATGTTAAAAGATTTTACTCTGTGT
Source organism: Argiope argentata (assembly GCA_026289955.1). Classification (NCBI taxonomy): domain Eukaryota; kingdom Metazoa; phylum Arthropoda; class Arachnida; order Araneae; family Araneidae; genus Argiope; species Argiope argentata. The sequence continues at coordinate 518,563 of JAOUZG010003378.1, forward strand.
TTAATAAATGCAAAATATTGAAATGCAATATTTAGTACAGTTTGAACCACTCTTTTCAACTTTATTTTTATATTACAAAATATCTTATTCTCTATTTTCATTAGTATTTTGATTATCTATTGATGTTATTATCTATTGATGTGATTGATAAGGCATCTGAATTTTCAAGTAAGCTATACTAGTTTGATAGAGCTGAAAGTAATCATCATAGTGGCCTTTTAAATTTTTATATACAAAATTAAGATGGGATTTTTGTCGATTAAGAGATGATTATATTAATAAAGAGAGGTTTCTGTATTTCTGCTAAGAAAATTCTGATAAATTTATTCTGATTTCTATAATAATTTTTCTATCTGTTATTAACTGGTTATACCTGGATAATTTATTTCAATGCATCTTTAAATTAGGAAAGACATACTGCTATATTACATTTAAGACATTCATGTTTGGTATGACATAAGCCAAACAGTATACAGATAATCAGTGTTATATTTTTTTAAATATAATTCAAGAAAATTTTAGTTTAAATTTTATCAACTGGCTTCATAACTACTTTTGCAGTTTTTAATTTGGAAAACTATTCTTTTACATTCCTATTGTTGTTCCTACAATGATGCATTTTAAATATATCATTAATGCTTGATTGCAATCTTTTAATGTAGTTTTAACCTAGAAACTATTCTCTTGAAGAAAAGGCAAACTATTCTATGAAGAAGCTAAATAATATGTTATATAATTTCTTTCATATATCATGAAATAGAAAAATCTAATATTTTAACTGCAAAATGAATAAAGATTATAAAGGATATACAAATTTTATGTGTGATATAGATTTTAAATTGGATTCAATTGAGCTGTATATTTAATTAATTTATATTTATTAAATTTATATTAATGTTCTTCTATCTAAGTTAATGCTTATATCATTTGTTACTTTATGATAAATTTAATTTTAAAATGGAAATTTTTTAAAGAAATTATTATAGCTTCATGAGTCTTACTTTTGGACGTATTTTGTGGCACATCAACTTCTTGTCTTTTTTGTCTGAATTTAGAATAGTCTCGATCTTCAGGACACCTAATGAATTTATTGCTGATTACTTTCCTATAATTTTACAGCATTCACTCTGGATTAAGTATTATATTGGCACTGGATATTTCTGAAGGAAGGCTATTGATCCAGTCAAAATAATTTTCCTCTTGTGGTTTGAATTTTCATTAGGTTTAAAAGCTGTCTTCCAGAAAGAATTTCAGCAACTTTGCTAGTATATATTAAATGCTTAATATTATTGATTCTAATCAGACAGCAATTTCAACTGCAGTTTCAACAGGTCTTTAATTTTAAGATCTTTGGTATTGAGCTCAAAATCTTTTGTAAACTTTTTTGCTGAGTCTGTCAATATTTCCCTTGCTTATACAAACTATTAAGGTTAATTCCCTTACAGTTTTGAACACTGATAATTTTAATCTAATACATAAAAATGGATGTTGGTATTTTATGTACTGCCATACCATTTATCCAATTGCAATTAAACTTTCCCAATTCATTGCTTGCACTTGCACGAAGGCATAGTACAATTATTAGCATTTTATTTGAAGACAAAGAATAAAAAGCATATGCCATTTGGAGTTAATCGTACGTATATCAAACAAAATAAAATTATCATCAATACCAATCAATATGAATGAAATTTAAAATATTTGGTACAAGTGCTGATTTTATTTCTTTTCATTTATGAAAAGTCATCAGTACAAGATATTGCCATTTAGCATGTTCAATATTTGGGCTTTGGCGAACTGAGCTTATTATTCAAACTTTATCTTACACATGTTCACTAGAATTATTATCTAAGTCAATCAAGGTACACTACATATATTGGAAATTTTACTGTGCAAACAGATATTTTTCTATTTATTCAGTGAATCAACAAACAATATTTCATTTATACATCTATATTGTGCTGACTGCTTCATAAAAAAAATATGCCTCCCAAACATCACCATTTACTAGATCTGCCAGGAAAGCACATAGGAATAAGCTACTTAAAACTTCTCAAATCAATGATAAAAGGCAAGGAAGCAAATTGTTTACAAATTGCAGATTCACATGTTTCAGAATCTTGAGATCATCATGTCACAATAGTTGAAATACAACATTTATATGCTACTTGACCATGCACATCAGAATCAGAAGACAAAATGTGGAAGAATCAATTTGGAAAGTCCAAAGGAGAAAATGGGCTCTCCGTGCATTTTTTTTCATTCCCATTGGCATGCTTTTTGATTTCAAATGGTTGCAGTTCTCCGTTCAATTTGCATTCTCAATGACCATCAACAAGGTGTGCAAATTGAATATAGAAAATCCATGTTTTTCACATGGCCAGTTAGTCGTATGTTAGATACTTACAAGTCAGACAGCCTAAAAATTTGTTTTTGATGGAAAAACTGGAAGATCAAAAAATTCTGTCTATCCAAAAGCTCTTGAAAAATAAAGTTCAAAAAAACTAATAAAATAAGTATTATTTATACTTCTTTTTCTTCATAAATTATTCAGTGTCAATGAATGTATTCATTTGTATTCATTTTCAACTTGAAAATAAGTATAATTCTTTATATCACTCCTGATTTAAACAAAATAGCTATTTCAAATTCCAAACAATATTTCTAAAATTATTTCTTCTGTGACAGCAGCACTCCGGGTGTCAGCTAATATCTAATAAAAACATAGAAGGACTAATAGGAACCAGTTCTATTTTGTTATCTATGACATATGATATAAGGCACGAGTTAATGGCAGACTCACTATATCATCAGAAGTAAGATTGTCTAAAATTCTTCATAGTAAATTTTTTTAAAATGCTAATCAATCTCCATCACTTTGATTTATCAAGTGGAATACACTGTCCTAGGCAGGTCATCTGGATTCATTAAATCAAGGGCATACCTTAATGCATCTTTGCCTGTTTAAGATCTCATTTCCTTACCTCTGTTATTTATGATAACTCCTCAGGGCTGTTCCTTTGTAATACTTATAAACTTAGTTGAGGAATCGATCAAAAACTGAATTTCTTCATATTGTGTCTTTGACAATGTAAACAGTTATAACCTAGACAATTTGGTAGCAGTTTGGAATTCAAGTTGAACCATGAATTTTTCACCCTTCCATCTAACAGCTACTTATCTTCTTGCCTATACAAAATATATTTTAGCTCTAATTTAGGAAGCATTTGCTGTAAAGCAAATGTTTTCTAGTTGATTCTTACAATTCAATTTATTTTTATTTTTTGCTGAGTTTTCAATCATGACAAAACTGTCTGGGTCTCACTACTCTTTTGCTAATTTTATTACAAATAGCATAGAATTAGAAGGAAATCTACTGTATGAAAAAAATTTATGGTATACCATAACCATTCATCCTATTAATAGGTGCCTGGAAACACTTAGTTTAATCCATCGTAATCATCAACCATAGTGGTGTCAAAAGCAACAGGTTCTTTCTAAAAATTCTGAATTTTCAACATGACTTAAAGTTTTAGACACATTTATATCTGTTTAATCACTCTCAACTGTATTTTTTGTTGTCAGAGCTTCTATATTTTTTTAGGTTTAGTAATTCATATGCCTGCAAAACAGAATATGATAAATTTTCCCCCAATTTAAACAACTTTCTTTTAATTTACATTTTTGAATTGGATTATCAGTTTTTTGGTATTAAAAGCAACAATGAGATTCTTTTACATTTTCTAGGTTTTTTTCCCATTTACATCTTATGTATTTTGAAAGAAATGAAGCAATTATAAATATTTTAACAAAATATACATTTATTTTGCTTTCTCGTAACTGTGAAAAGATCAGCTACAGTAAGCACCTTGGTAGTTTCTTAATATCTGAATTTAGGACCGATTATTTATCTCCCTATAAATTATATAGATTGTTATGTTAAATTACTGAATTAACAATATTCATTCTTGTTAATGTCTTTGAATCTAAAATTAATTCAAGAATCAAATGAAGTTTACTCTTGGTGATATCATCTGCACTATACTTTTCTGTAGAGTTTCCTTCTCAAAGTTACTCTCCATAAACTTACATTGTTTCTAAACTCTTACAGTTTCCTCATGTTAGGCAAATTTTACAAATAGGAATTTGCCTTACAGGACTAATAGTACTGATGCATATTTGTTTCAAGTGACTCCTAAGACTTAGAATTACAAAGTTTACTCTGTAAGTCATACACATTTTTTAGAGCATTTTGTTTTGGTGAACTAATTTAAACAAGCCCTTATATTATACTTGAATAAGTTGTTTGCCTTTACCAAAACAAAGTTTGAATTATTATGATGCTTTTTCATCATCTGTGCTCTCTTGCAAGAAAGTTCTTAAGCAGTTTTTCAGCTATACTTTTTTCCATTTTTTGTGACAAATAGGTTAATTTATCTTGATGATTTAAATTGGGATATTTATAAAGCTTTTGAAATTTGTTTCTAAATGCATACAGGACTCCTAATACCTCCATTATGTTAAGCAGTTGTATTGTAGGATAACATGAATTCTTTTGATGATAAATATTAAAATATAAGATGAAATTTTCTACTTTTGATTTTGCAGTTGTTTATTTCTGAACTAATAATCAGTGCAAATTTTTTACTCATCCATTTCTTTTTTGTCTTCAATTTATAAAAATAGAATTGTTTTACAATTTCTTCAGAATTTATCATCAATGTTGCTTTTTCTCCTGTAATTTTGAATGCTTCCATAAAAACAAATGATGAATGCACAGTTGTCATTTGAAATTATAAACACCAGACAGTTAATCAGCATAGAAATAAAATCAGTTACTTGTTATGAAGATTTATACTGCCTTATATGGTATCCTGAATATTCATAAATATCCTTAAAAAAGGAACTCTTTTCTACCCAATAGCAATTATGTCATAATATATTAAGATTCATTTATAAACTGTATAAACTATATTTATAAAAAGAATTCTACAAAACTTCTCACTAAAATTAAAATTGGCAACATTATGCATGTTTACAAAAAAGCAGTTGCAAACCAGCAACTTATCAATGCAAAAAACTCCCAATAATATATGTAAAAAAATTGTTGATATCCATACTTGAATAATATATACCTCTGTCATGTTTATATTCTTTATAACAAAATTTAGTGCTTGATAGCATGTTATTATTTTTTATAAAATGTATCTTGATTGATATTAAAAATATTAATTCAATAATTTGCTTAATTTTAGGAACTTGAAATAATTGAAGAAAACTGGCGTAAAGAGACTAGCCACTTAAATTCTCTTGTTGTAAAACTTCAAGAAGAAAATAAACGTTTAAGTGCCATAATATCAGAAAAAGATAAGCATGCACCAAGTGATTGTAAAAGTAAATATTTTCCTTTTGAATATAGAATGTTTCTTTTTCCTTATAACATGATTTTCTTAATTATTGTATGTACTTAACGATCAACTGCTTCTTTTTTGTCATTTATCTCTCCAGGTAAATCAAAAAACTTAAAACTTGTTAGTTGCTCTGAATATATATTAATTTATTTCTATCTCAAATTATTCCACCCAAAATTATTTTATTTCTACCTCTTACATAGTTTTATATTTGAATATGAAGGTTTGAATACTCATATGGGGATTTTAGATCCTTACCTTTTTTTAGAAACCATTTCAATGATATTGTTTTAGGTACATACCATATTGCATTGCTTTTTTCATGTTAATACCATTACATTTACTTTTACATTGATTCTTAAATTGACTTGATCTGCTTCTTAATTTATATACTATACACAATTGATATTTTAATGTTCATATGATTTATCATTTTCATATATTATATTTAATCTATGCCATACTTTTGGCAGAACTAAAACATTTCTGAAATCCAGTGTTCCTGTTTCTTATAATTTTTGGTGCAGATATCCTGAAGGCTGTTGAGTTGTGGCTACTTATGATATTATCATTAGAAGAAGTTTTATTCAGCCATCACCCTCCCCTCCCCTTGCTCCATAATCAAATATTGCCATGCCAGAGTTAAATAGATCTCTATTCTACATTGATAGAGTTTAAATCTAGTATAATCCTTTAATAGTAAATCCCTATTCATTTGCAAATAGATTGCTGTAGAAGCTGATCTTTACATTTGTGTCCCCATGCTCTATTAATAAATTGACTGGGTTTAGTGTACTTTTCTTCATAAAAGATTTTTTAATTGCTGTGTTCTTAGAAACTGAGAACATGATCATTCTGATTTGGCCTTTTGACATTATAATCTTGTTTAGCTGTAAGCTTAGGTTAATAATATTAGAAAAAAAATCATTTTAAGTTGGTATGAAAATTGTATTATATATTGTTAAGAAATTGTGGGGAAAAATTGTTAAAAAGCATCAGAGTGTTTAATTTCTAATTAAATGAAAGCGAATTAAAATTTCAAAAAAGAAAAGAGAGAGGGAAAGGTCAAGTCATTTTTCTATTAATCAAAAACATTTTTATCAAATTGAATTAATATAGTACCTAGAGTTAATCCTACTGCATGCTGATTAACATAGTTTTCTTCAAGCTAATATTTGAGGCTTAGTACTTTAATTTATATTCTTTTATTTTTATATGGTTGTATAGTATTTGTTATTCACACAGTCAAAAGATTGTTATCTGCTAAATTAAAAATTTGAAATCAAATTTGAGTCTTAATAAAGTAACAAGTTATTACCCATATTTTCTCAACATTTTAAATAACAATGGATTAGAGTATTATTCTTTCTATGTCAACTATTAATAAAGGAGAATGCACATTTGTTGTCTCCCTATAGGGCCACTTTTTGACATAAGAGTTAATAAATATGGTGCAGCTATACTCTTGAGAGGGTGTAAATGTAAAATAGGAAGGTGTTTTTTTTTTGAAATTTTAATCAATTAAAAGAGATTTTGATATGTTATCGTAATAATTCCTAGAAATATCATAGCACAAAAATTGACTCTTACACCATTTTAAAAATATTTTTTTTAATGATACTGTTTAAAATTCAAGTTTACATTTATTTTATTTTATTGTACGAATGAAAGAAACCTTTTTAAATAACAACGTTAGTTTTATTTTAATTACTCCTTCTTTTCTCATTACGAATTCCAACAAACCAAAACAAGCAGTCCTTTTCCCAAATGTAAACAAAATCCCTGTTGTCACCAATATCACTAAAATTTGCTGTTTCTGAATAGATACCGTTTTAATTTCCACGCAATTTTTTTAAACATTTTGGCGAGTAAAAGTTTTTTTCTAATGATCTTATATTTCTTTGTTGAATAGAAATTCAAATCAGTTTCATTGTTTTTTTGTATATTTTATCTCACAATGCAATTTTCTTCTATTTCTTGAACATTAAGGGATATGTGTGAAATTTAAATAAGAAATTGAAATTAAGGTACTATGAGACATATTTCAGTTAGTATGTACTTATATTTTTAAGTTTTCTCAAACACACACACAAAAAAAATGTTAACATTGAAGAATTTATTTAAATTATGCATAGTAAATGTATGTGTTATTAAAGAATAATACACAGACTTGTCCAATCAACAGAAAGCAGAAGTACAGCGTCATGAATTTGGTGCACCAAAGCGATTTATCGGATATGGTTGAAGCTGCTGTAAAAACATTTGTATTGAAGTTTCTTTAGTACATTGCACATTCAATTGTTATTCTCTGTAATAAATTATTTTGGAGCAATCCCTTGAACGACTTATTACATTGATTTTAATGTACTGTATTGAAATGTAATTAGTTGCGGTGTGTAATTATGTGAGTTGATCGATTTTGATGACTAAATGGATAGTACTAGAACGTTGAAAAATTTTCCCAATCCGTCCAGTAGAAACCGAGATATGCCCTGACTGACTTAGAAGATTCTCAGCTGCGCTCCCTGGGAGCTATAAAAAGCTGACAGACTCAAGCTGAAGGGATTTAAATTGAATGGAATTAGATTTGATTTGAATGGAGCTGGAGTAGAAGACAAGTAACGAGTCTTCGAGAGGATAGCGTAGTAATGGCGAAGTGCCAGCGTTGTGTTTAGTTCAAGCGAGTGTTGAACTGCTGTGTGTCGAGTCGTGTTGTCTACTGTGGAAGCAGCGACATATAGTGTTGGGTGGCGAATCGGCAGCTAAAGCGAGGAAACAATGATAAATTTAGCCGTCCGGAGTGACCGTAGAGCTAAGATACGAGGACCCCTTCTTCCGCTGGGTTCTGTCTGTGCTTCGAGAGCTATGCTTGTTACCGTCCATAGCTCTCAAAGCACAGGCAGAATCTACTTGTGCTCTATTGTCTGCTGTAGTGTGTTACTGTGTGCTGTCCTGTGTTCTTCGTCTTTTTGTTATTGTTTTCGTGTGTAAATGAACGTCATTGTTGTTGCTTTTCTACTGAGGAGTGCTGATTGTGTTTTCACTCCTTACGGCTACTCCTTATATTCGTAACAATGTGTGTGTGAGTAATATTTTAAATCTCAATTTAAATTCAAATTAATTTCTTAATTTAAGTTCGCCATATTAACTTCATTCTAAAATATTCTCTTATTTCCTAATCCATTCCACTTGTTCTAGTTCATTAATTCAACAGAAGCTTTGTAAAATTCCCGAATCAGCTAAAAGCCCGCTACTTTCGCACACTCCGAGCGTAGGGAAAGAAATTGTCTTGCTGAGCACATTCTATTAAAAGTTCTCTATGATTCCCTTGCAAGAGCTGTACATGTGATTGACATGTTTTAAAGATCCCTATTAAAATCTAAAGGTATATATTCAGAGGGATAAAAGTTTAATCAGTTTTTTGTTATTCCGTGTTGTGCTTGTCGCTTTTGCTTGTACCTAATGCTTGTTTCCCGTGGTGGACTAAAACGAACATAAAAATTCAAACTGTCATCTCCATGATTTCGGCCACAACTCTGTTATATTATTGGTTAGAGCAGATAGAAGAGTCGTGGCTGAAATCATGGAGAAGACAGGTTGAATTTTTAAGTTCGTTTTATTTCATCACGGGAGCAGGCATTATTTACAAGCAAAAGCGATGTGCACAACACAAAACGACATGACACGGAATGACGAAAAAAGCTGATTACATTTTTATCCCTCTGAATTTATACCTTCAGAGTTAAAGAGGGATCTTCGACACATATCAATCACATGTACAGCTGGTGCAAGGGTAATTATAGGGATCTTTTAGTGGAATTTGTTAAAATGGCTAATTTCTGGCCTTGCACTTAGAGTGTGGGAAAGTAGCCGGCGTTTAGCTGATTCAGCGATTTTACAAAGCTTCTTTTATATTAATTAACTAGAGCGAGTGGAATGGATTAAGAAATAAGAGAATATTTTAGAATGATATTATTATGGGCTGAATTAAGATAAAGTTTGAAAATGCCAAGGTATAAAATAAACTGGCTGCCTTGCTCCGATTCGGTTTTCAGTATTCCTCTCTGGATTTAGTTCTGAAGGTTCTTCCATTTTTAGTAATTTCATTGCTATTTTGTTATGGATTAAGGCCAACTATCTGCCATACTTTATTTGTTTATGAAAGTAATCATGTAATTGAAAATTTTTTAAATCAAATTTAAGTTGTGAAAAGTTAGAAAACGTAACAATATTTGGTTGAAGTAATCGCTCAGTTGATAGGCAGCATAAATCATCAAAATGTATCAATATTTAAGCAATTATTTATGTAAGCTAATCGTTTAGTAATTGAGCAATATTTTTAATTTTCGACAAGGCAGTTCGAGGCACCAGGGGATAGCCGATATCTGATGGATTTTCTGCCTGAAGAGAGTACACTCGTATGATATAAGACGCGACATGAAATAAATTGTGTGGATTTCAATCGGAATGATTCCATGATATTTTTATTTCTGAAATTGGAATAATAATAATCTTCTGATAACAGCAAATTGAAGTCTGACTTCTAGTACATATACGTTTCAATCCCTTTTGCCTCGCGGACTTCATTTATGCAGTTTATTCATTCATCCACAGATCGCAATTTAGAACTGAAGCAGAAAACGATCACATCTGTAGGCTGCTCAAAATTTTCCTTAGAGATTAAATGAAATTTTGAAAGTTAATTAATATATAAAAAAAGGTTTATTCAAGTTTCGAAAACGTACTCATCAGTTATCAGTAGCGTACTCTATGAAAATTTTTAAAATCACAACATTAAATAAAAATACATCTAGCTGTTGCCACAAGATAAAAGAAGTTGCAAATAAAATATGCTTACATTCGACCATCCTGACTTTTGAATTGCCCTCAATTGAATCAAATTTTAATAGAGATTACAATAGCAATAAAGCATAAAAATTAAATTTCCTTTTTACACAAAACCTCTTTAGAGGTTTATACACTGTCACTAGGATCATTGTTGTTTTCATCATCGTAATTTGCACTGGAGTCATCATTTTCATCCTTTTTCCAAGCTTTTAGTTGACTGACATGAGCAGTGGTGGTGTAAAGACGGCCATTTCTATCCTTGAATTCTGAGATTCTATAAGTATCATCAGGAAGTATTTCTGTGACAACCATGGAGCCTCGATAGCGTGGTTGGGTTTTTGTTTATTCACCGGTTTCTTTAGGATTTCTCCTTACTACTGCTATTTCTCCTTTATCAAAAGATATTGTACCAGATTTCTTTTTGTCATAATACATTTTCATTTTTTCTTGTCCTTTTGCAATTTTTTATTTTGTTTCGATTTGTAATTTTTCTGGATCATTCCAAACTTCGCAATCACCATCAGCAAATAACCTTAAAATTCCATCATTAAATCTGGGAACATATTCATGAAGAATCTCAAAGGGAGTTTTTCCAAGAGTTTTGTTCACAGTGTTGTTCAAGTTTCTTTCAACTTCCTTAATTTTTCTATCCCAATCTTTTTGATTAGTATTTTGAATTGATGTTATAATGGAAGATAATATTGTTCTATGAACTCTTTCGATCATTCCATTTGCTTGTGGGTGGGATGTTGAGTTCAATGTGTGCAAAATTCCATTTTTATCACAGAATTTTTGAAATTCGTGTGAAGTGAAACAGGAGCCTCTACTTGATATTATACGATTCGGTAAGCCAAAATCTTCAATAAAATTTTCCACTGATTTAAGAACATTCTTAGATTATGTGTCTCTAACAGGATAGAGGCGTACAAATCTAGTCATATTATCAATAATGACAAGCAATTCCTTGTTTCTTTTGGTACGTGTTACAAAGGGCACTGTATGCACTGTAGCAAATGGTCTCCGGCCTGACGGAATAGGGTGAAGACCTTGCTTCTTTCCACTTGCAACTTTGTTTACCAGACATTCGAAACACATTGATATATGTCGACTAACATACCTCTTCATAGAAAGAATATAACAAAGTTCCTTGATTTTTGACACTGTCTTATCTACAGCAAAATGTCCCATAAGGTCATGAAATTTCACAACAAAACTTTTCCTCATATTTTTTGGAATGACAAAAGTTTTTCTCTCTTACTATCGTTTATAACACGAAATAGTCTGTGGTTCTTTGAAACATAATCATGAGAATTTTGCTTTTCTTCTTTGCTTCTATCTTCAATACTCTTTTTGAGAATTAGTATAAGTTTCTTCAAAGCTTCATCTCCATACTGCATCGTGAGAACTTGGTCTTCGACACTCATCGTAAGATAAACTAATTTATTTTCGATCAAGAAATCGAGTGTGTCTGAAACATTTAAAACTGGGGCTCTACTAATTGCATCTATGTGAGACATTTTAGTGTCAGGCTTATGGCGGATTTCAAAGTTAAATTCTTGAATGAGGAGACTCCAACGAGCAATTTGAGGATTACTTGTTTTCTTCGTATTCATATAAACTAAAACTTGGCAGTCGGTCACTACTGCGAAACTTATGCCCAGTAAAAATTGTCGAAGTCTTTCCAGTGTTCACACAATTGCCATTAATTCTAACTTACTCGAATGATATTTATTTTCTGTTTGTGTAGTCTTTTTACTTACACAGAAACTAAATGCCAATTATTATCACTTCCTAGTTGAAGCAACATGCCAACTATACCATCCGTACATGCATCGGTATGTACTTCAGTTTTCGCTTCAGGATTGTAAAGAGCTAAAATTGGTTCTCTTGTCAGCTGACTTTTTAGAGTTTCAAATGACTCATCTTGAACCTTTTCCCATTTAAATACGCTATTCTTTTTCGTTAGTTCTGTCAATTGTTTTGCTTTAATGGCATAATTTGGAATAAATCTCTTAAAGAAGCTTGTTAAGCCGATGAATCTTCTTACGTCATGTATATTTTTAGGTTGAGGAAACTTAGATATAGATTCTACTTTTTTTAATCCTGGCCTAATTCCATTTTTGTTAATGATAAATCCTAAATACTCAACTTCTTGTTTCCCAAATTCGCATTTAGGCAGTTTCAGGGTTAAATTTGCGAAACGTAATCCTTTGGATACTTCTACTAATTTATCGATCATTTCTTCCCACGTTTTGGCTGGTATAAGTATGTCATCCAAATAGCGCAATACATCCTTGTTACGTAAAGGGTCCAATGCAAGATACATCAAACGTTGAAATTCTGCTGGAGCATTTTTTAAGCCGAACATCATCCTTTCAAACTGTCCTGTTTCATCAGGTGTTATGACAGCTGTCTTGAGCTTTGCTTCCTCGGTTAAAGGTATTTGTAGATATCCATGCGCTAAGTCCAAGGTTGTAAAAAAAGTGCATTCATATAATTGTTCAAATAAGTCATCAATTTTAGGTAATGGAAATTTATTTATTTTTGTCTGTTTATTAAGCCTTCTATAATCAATAACCAATCTGTTCTCTGTGGTCTTCTTTTTAACCAATACGACGGAACTTGCATAAGGTGAACGTGAATCTGAAACAATTCCATTTTCTCTCCATTCTTTTACAATTTCTTTAATAGCATTTCTTTCTGTGGCATTCGTTTTATATGTTTTATATAGTTTCATACATATGGGTCTTGATCCTTCAACTTCATTAATATCCATTTTTGTTAAATTGGTGCATCCAAGCTCTGAAATATTTAATGCAAAACAGTCTCTATATTCGTTCAACGGTTGAACCAGTTCTTGGTTGCGTTCAATTTTAATAATTGAATCAATGTTGATCTCATTCAAAGTTATGGGAACTTTTTCCTTAAAATTGCTTAATTTTGAAGAGTAACTTGCAGTTTTCCCTTTAATTTCTATATTTAAACATAAGTCTACAATTTTAGCTCTTCCAACACATTGATTCATGTAAAACTCAACATTTTGGTTTCCAATATTCCCCAAAGGGACAACTGTTTTTTAATTTTTCACTTCCAATAAGCAACCAATGCCTTCGAAAGAATTTTTTATCATAATTAATCCATTGTCGACAGATTCTGCTTGACAATTGATTAGATTTACTGTATTATCTTCTACTTTTGTAGCTTCAAGAGCTTTAAGGCAAACTCGATTTGTTTTTTCATCAAATAGAAAATTGCTAAATAGTTCATCTTCTCGATATCCAATATGAAATCTATTTCCTATTCTAGTGTAAGCAATGTGAGGGAGATCAAGCCATGTTCGTCCGATGATAAGATCAACTGGCTGTGTATCATGGGGGACAACATATACACTTAAGCCTTGGCCTTTCACATTATCAACTTCAATATCTGCTTCGATTTTTCCTATAGAGGTTACCACAGGTACCTTTTGATTTCCAAAACCGTATAATTCATTGACGACAGGTTCGAGTTTTAGGTTAAATTTCTCAACAACTGAAATTCCTAAAAGACAGCACGAACTCCCTGTGTCAATTAAAGCCTGTACTTCACAGCTGTTAAGTTTTGCTTTCTTCAAATATGAAAGGCTCTGTTCTGAATTTTCGTCAACTTGTCTAAACAAAGCAAAACAATGTTTAGCTTTATGCCCAGTTTTATTGCATTTTCGGCATGTTATAACCGTTTCCGGTTGCGAGCAGTCCTTTGAAATATGCCCAAAATTATTACAATTGAAGCATTTAGGTTCACCTTTTTCATTGTGGGTAATACCGTACATTTTTGTCTTACCTTTCATCGTTACAAATGGCTCATCTTTAAAGTAGTTCCGTTTGTCGTAATTTCGATCCCTACGAGGTTGTTTATTTTTGAATGTTGATCTTAAGGTATTATAATCGTCTAGTTTTTCAGCTAAATCAGTCGGCTAGATAAATCTCGACCAATCATCAATAAAATGATCTTTTATTTCTTGAGAAACTTTGTATTTTATCTGATCCATAATTATGAGGTCGCTCAGCTTTTCTAAACTATCTACTTAAACTCAGTTTATCCATTCGTTAAAAAAATTTCTTAACTCGTACGCAAAATTTTTCTATGCACTTCCCGTATTCGTATTATGAGTAAAAGACTTCTGGCGAAATTTTTCTGGTGTTAACATGTATCGTTTTAATAGGATCTTTTTAACTTCTTTATAATCGTCTACAATTTCATCCGCTTCTCTGGCGATTAATTGAGCAACGTCATACGGCAACGAACCAAGTAAATGAGTAACCCATGCACTTTCTGACACATCAGCTTGTTTAGCTAAACGTTCAAACATAATTAAATATAAACTTATGTCATTTTCGTCAGGATTAAATTTTTGTATCAAATGATGAAGTTCTAACTTCGGCTTCTTCATTTGTGCGGCACTAGCATCTTCATTGGCGACGGAACTGGTAAGCCTACTTTCGGCTTGTAGGCGTAATTTTTATAGTTCAAATTCCCGCGCATTCTTACGTCCTTCTATTTCTTCTCTTCTTTTACGTTCTTGTTCTTCTATTTCTTCTTTTTCCTTTCTTTCAGTTATTATCGTATTCAACCATTTCTTGGCGCATTCTTCGTCGTACTCTTTCTCGCCAAAATTATCTTTTTCAAATCCCTCATTTTATGACTGTCATTTACATTTTCTCCTAATTCTTCGGCTAATGTTTTTAAATCGCACTTCTTTGCTTTGGCGATGATAGACATTTTCGTACAATTTAAATATATATATTCGATGAATATAAAGTACTTTGAAAATTAAATTCTCACTTGATCTTAACTTACTCGAGCTAAGCCTAAGCAGCCATTTTCATACAAATTCTATTTATCAATACTTTTTCAGATAAATCCCACTTCTGATTTCTGTTGGCTGCTCAAAATTTTCCTTAGAGATTATGTTAATTTTCGCTATATTTCTAATAATAAAAAAAATTTAAGAGGGGGACTTATCCCTTATGAGTTTTGTCACTCGGGATACGGTGGCGTCTAGTAATAAAATGATGAATAACATACTCAGAATTTTTCAAATTAATTATTATTAAAACATATATCTACATTGACTACGGACATTACACAACTATCATTCGAGACGAAAACAAAACAGATCACGCGGTTTTACATTTTTGCTGCCATCTTTTCAATTCCAGTTCTCCGTCTAATTTCCGTTCTTACTCCCCGTCTGCGTTAGAGGGCGCCCATGTCGTGCGCTGGCAAGTTGCTAACACACTCCCGCCATTTGTTTTCTGGATTGAAAACAAATCAATTGGAAGAATCTATATAAAAAGAAGCTGAAAAGAGAGAAGTATTAGTAATTTCATTACTAATCTCCAGAGGAAACAAACGTTGTAAGGGTCTTATGAAGGTGCCATTCTCAGTCTTAATTTTTGCAAGTCTCACAACGTTGTCTCTTCTTCCAGGCAAAAGTTCAACTATCTGTGCTAATGGCCAATAGATTCTACGTTTGTTGACGTCTTCTACTAGAACAACGTCGCCAACCGACAGTTGATTGATCTTGTTGTCTTTTGCAGCTTGATATCGTAGTTGACCCAAGTACTCAATTCGGAATCTCTTCCTAAGGTCATCTCTAACTCTTTGACGATATTTAGCTCTTTTCGATAGTTTTCTAGCATCGATGTTGTCGATATCTGGGACTCCTGAGGTAGGCAGTTCTTGTAGGAACATCATTGGTGTTAAGGGAGGATCTTTGTTATCTTCTGAGACATAGGTGATTGGACGTGAATTGATGACTTGTTCACAATCGCACATCACGGTGTTATAGTTATATGTTTTTATGTTATATGTTTTTGCTCTAAACAGACCGTCTCTGTCTTCAATAGGTCTTAATGCACGGATAGATGGATCTTGTAATCATGTAAAAGTTTCTTCCTGCATAAGCTTAAACAGTCTTTTTTTCTGCTCTCTCAAATTCTTCCACAGAAATTTCCCCTGACAAGTTCTTTTCTACATTTCTAAAGTTGTAGAGCAATTGTAAAATCCATGCAATCATAATCACTATTTCACGATAAGAAGAAAAATATCGGTAGTACCAATGGGGCTTTTCTTCTTTATCTAAGAGGTTCAAAACTGTTTTTCTTTTTTCTTTGTTGAGAACTTCTTCATCGGGTTGTTCTTCTGAATGTCGCCATTCCTTTTCCGTTAAATAAAGCCACGGTGGACCCTCCCACCATCTGGATTCGAATAATATCTGAAAACTGCATCCATGTGAGGGGAGATCCGCTGGATTGCAAGAACCTGGAACATGTTTCCAATCGGCAATTCTGGTTAAAGTTCTAATTTCCTGCACTCTGTTATGCACAAATGTACCCCAAGCTTGATCCCTTCTTATCCACTCTAGAGCTATTGATGAGTCACTCCAAAAGACAGTTCTGCAATTTTCTAATTTTGAATCTGATATAATTCTTTTAGCTAATCTAGCTCCAATTAGGCACGATAAAAGTTCTAGGCGAGGTATTGTTGTTTCTTTTATAGGTGCAATTCGACTTCTAGCATTCACTAACTGAACTTGAATACCTTCTTTATCTACGGTTCGTAAAAATGCACAAGTAGCAAAAGCTTGTTTGCTAGCGTCGCAAAAAAAGTGTAAACTTAATGTGTCTTCATTTTCGTAATCTATATTGAGTCAACGAGGAATTTCAATTCTCGGGAGTATATCTAATTGTTTAATCCAACTGTTAAATTGTTTTTTCAAATTTGGAGGAAGCTCTTGATCCCACTTTAATTTTTGAATCCATGTTTGTTGCAAAATTAGCTTAGGAATTAAAGTTATAGGAGCTGAGAATCCAATGGGGTCATAAATTTTCTGAGTAGCTGAAAGAATTTGTCGTTTTGTATAGGGTTCCTTTACTTTAACTGGTTCTAAAACTTTACAACTTAAAACGTCTTTTTGGGTATCCCAGTTTAACCCTAATACAGGAACAAAACGTGACTTAATTTCCGTACTATCGATCATTGGAACATACATGTTTGATCGCCAGCATCTTAAATTGAAATGTGCAGAGGACAGAATTTCTTTGGCTTCCCTAATGAATTTTTCTGTTTCATCGATTTGATCTAAACTAATCAGAGAATTGTCTATATAGAACGAATCTTTTAAAAACTGTGCCGTTTCCCTTAAATGTTCGGGAACGTCATTTAGAAGATGATTCAAAGTTGCAGCTAGCAGAAAGAGACTGGATGTTAGTCCAAACACTACTCGGTTGTGTCGGTAAATCTTTAAATTCTTTTCCGAGTCGAACCACAAGAATCTTAAAAAGTCACAATCTTTTTCTACGATTTTAATATGACAGAAAGCTTTTTCTATATCTGACGATAGACCAACTTTATACTTTCGAAATCTATTCAAAATGCTTGGTACTATTTCTATCAAATTGGGACCTTTAGCCAGGCAATCATTAAGCGATGAAGAATCTTTAGTACGAAGGGAGGCGTTAAATACTTGTCTAATTTTTGTGGTTTCACTCGATTCATTAATTACTGGTCTATGGTCTATGGTATGGAAAAAATGTACCCCTTCTTTCTTTTCATCATTTATCACTTCAATTATTTTATTACTTTCCCAAATGTCAAATATTTCTTTGTAATCTTTTTTTAAAATTCGAACTAACTAATTTAGCTTCTGTTTTGAATAAAGATTTTTCAGCTATTAAACACTTATTTGGCAAAACAGAACTATCAATAATCCAGGGCAAGCATACCTCATATCTTCCGGTATCATCGTGTTTCACAGTTTCTAGGAAATATTTTTGGGTTTCTTCTTCTAAAATACCTTTAGTTTTGTTTTCTTCACTAGAAATGCCTATTGTGTCAAGACGCCATAAATCTGCTAATTCTGAGTCGGAAATAACGAAAGATAAAGGGAGGCCTGAAAGCGCATTTTCTGAAATTTCAATATCGCTTTTACCTATTAATGTCCAAACGAGTTTAGTCTCAAAAGCTGCTACACCAATATCTGAAAAATGTTCTATTTTACCCGTAAACGATTGCGAAATGTTATCTGCACCTAGCAGTATATGGACTTCATCAGACTTATCCTGAAATATACATTTATTTCCATTTTCCTGTATATCACTAATAATTATCCCTTTATTTCTTAAAAGACCAATTAAATTTTCATCTTGAACCCTTGGGATAGAAGAGCAAATTTTCTTTTCATCTAGAACGTCAATCTCAAAGCTAAATTTACCATCTAAACTGCTAAGATTTACTTTATATTGATTGTGGAGTTTAGATTTTTCTACTCCAAACAATCCACGTTTTATCATTTCCGAATTTGTCTTTCGTAATTTTAATCGTATCGTGGTATATTGTGAAATATAACTATTTTGACTCCCGCTGTCTATGATCACTCTCAAATTACCCTTTAAATCACCTCCTTTTGCTTCTACGATCAATGTTTGTAAAAATACTGGTGAAAATTTAATTTGGTTTGAAAGTACCTTTTCGCTTTCTTGGTTTTTGTTTTGATCAATCACGTTCTTTATTTTATTACACATAATTGACTCGTGTCTGAAATGGCAGTGTCTGCAAGAAACTTTAGAAGTGCATTTGTAGCGTAATTAAGCTGCTTATAATTATTATTACTATGGGCTGACATCTACCCGATGTCGGGTTTTGGCTAAAAACGAACTAGATACTGAATAGGCAAAGGATGTGACACACAAAGACTTTTATTCCATAAAAAACACGGACAAACACAAAGTTACATTGAAAGGCGTAAAGAGAAACACACGACTGACTAAATACAGAACTCAACAGTTGACGTCATTTCAGGTTAGCTCTGATTGGTTGGGTGAGGCGCTGCCATTCGCAACATCCTCCCCCCCCCCCTTGAGACTCCGAAGGAGTTTCAAGAACATAACATACATTATTGAAAAGATCGAGTCTCTTGGGCACTTTAACACATCTCCCAGAGGACGTATATTTCTTAATCATTACGTCAGCAGTAGATTCTAATTTACTTACATTATTAGATGCATCTGAAGAAACTGTTTCCCCCTCACCTGGTTCGCTAACTGAAGATTCACTCGAGTAAATTTCCAATGGATAGATGCGTTGTATGGGGCGTAAACACGTTCCATGCCGAGTTTTAAGTTGAACCGTTCGAATTTTACCATCGCGACCTGGAATTAACTAATAACTTTTGCCAAATTCCAAAACAAACGTTTTTTATTATCATCCCCAACCAAAACCACTTCTCCAATCTGAGGATCACGCGAATGCTTTCCCCTCTGTTTTTGAACAAGTTGACCCAGGTACTCTTTTCTAAAGCGTTGACGCAGGTCCTGCAAAAGTTTACTTCTATATCTTAATCTTTTGTTAAGACTATTCGCATTTAATTCCTCGATATCCTCAGTGTTTGAATTTTTGTTCTCGACAAGAAACATACCAGACGTAAGGGGAATCAATTCCTCCGGATTTTCAGACACATAAGTTAGTGGTCTACGATTAACGATAGACTCACAATCACAAATAACAGTGTACAGCTCATCATAAGTTAGTACAGACTTACCTAAAGTTCGTTTTAACAGATCTTTTAATGTGCGAATCAACCTTTCCCACCAGCCACCCCACCACGCGGCGGTGGGTGGGATAAATTTCCAAAATATTTTGGGAGTCATAGTATCTTTTTGAATTTTGGTCCAATTTAATTTTGCCAATTCATTGGAGGCGCCGCGAAAGTTTGTTCCGTTATCACAATAGATAGTTCGTGGTCGCCCACGTCTAGCTATACATCGTTTAAGAGCCAAAAGAAAGGAATCAGAAGATATAGCATTAACAAGTTCAAGATGAATTGCACGATATACCGTACAAGTAAACAAGACCACCCATACTTTATCTCCATTTCTTAGGTACAGTGGTCCTGCCAAATCTATTCCAACAATTTCAAATGGAACACAATCCGTTACTCTATCTGGTGGCAAAGGTGTAGGTTCGCTTGACATAGATTTAACTTTAAACCGTTTACAAACAATACAATTATACAGTACATTCTTTATAGCTCTCCTAGCTCTAATTATCCAATATCTCTCTCTTAACAAACATTGCATCATATGAATTCCAGCATGACAATTTTTTCTATGTACACCTCAATTAAAAGTTTCGTGAATTCACACTTTTCAGGTAACAATACAGGATACAAAAAGGATCTATCATCATTCCGATTGACAATTTTAGTTTTTACTCTTAAAATGCCTTCATTATCTACAACAGTTTCAATAAAATTGTAAGATTTAGCTTCAGAAAGATAATAACTCTGAACCAACAGAATCAATTTCTTTTCAGAATTCTCAATTTCAGATTGAGAGAGTTCAGAATCCCTACATTTTGAATTAACAAATCTACAATTATTCACAAACCTTAAAATCCAAGAAAATACACGTATCATTTTTTCATAATCAGACACTCTTTCTGCATACCAAGAGATATTCTCTTCTGAAATATTTAAATTACACAACTTAACCTTCTTTCTTTCTAATGAAATTTCAGAAATATCACAATTAACCAATTCCGTCACTGGCCAAGAATCCGGTGACTCCAATAACCACTTTGGACCCTCCCACCAATGTGAGTTAACCAAGTGACTTGGAGAGCAACCCCTAGATATTAAATCAGCCGGATTCATTTTCCCCGGTACATGTCTCCACTCGTTGTCAGGAAAGAGGGACTTTATCTCTTTAATTCTATTCGACACAAAAACTGACCAACTTCCTTTTTCCCTTAACCAATACAATGCAACCATGGAATCACTCCAAAAAATGGTTTGCATCTCTTTACAATTTAGTGCTTGTTGTATCGAATGTGCCAATCTGGCCCCAACACAACATGCCATCAGTTCTAGTCTGGGGATTGTTACTTTTTTTAAAGGAGCTACTCTCGATTTTGCCCTAACAAGTGTAACCCTTACACCTTTGGAAGTATTTGATCTAAGAAATACGCAACTAGCAAATGATTCCCCAGAGGCATCTACAAAAACATGCATCTGTGTGCTATCATTAATTTCAAAATAACGAGGGATTTCTATATCTGAAAGTTTATTCACCTCACCCCACCACTTAAGAAAGGGTTTCACAATTTCATCTGGCAAAGGTGAATCCCAAGTCAACTTTAATTTCCATGCATTCTGCAATAGTATTTTAGGTGGTAGAGTTGCAGAACATAAAATTCCGAGAGGGTCAAAGATTTTCTGGACAGCCGCCAAAATAGTTCTTTTTGTTACAGAACAGTCAAATTTTAGATCTTCTACATTAACATTGCATTTTAGAACATCCTTATCTAAATCCCACAAAATACCCAATAATTTGGTTGTTCCCGTACTCTTAGATATGTATTTACAACTTACATTGCTTTCCCAATTTCGTAGATTAAAACAGCCACGTGACAGAATTCTTCTAGCTTTCAAAATAAATTCTTCCATTTGTGTAACATCTGTTACACCTGTGACACAATTATCGACATAAAATGAGGTTTTTAATTTAACAGCTATTTCTGATTCTTCTATAAACACATTTTCAAGCAAGTGAGAAAGTACAGCAGCTAATAAAAAAGGACTCGATGATACACCAAAAACCACTCTACAATGTCTATATACAATTTGTTCATTTACAACAGGGTAAAAGAATCTCAAATAATCTTTATGTTCAGGAGCAATCCCCAATTGAAGGAATGCCTTTTCAATATCGGAAGTAATACCAATATCATAGCTTCGAAACCTATCAATTATATCAGGTATTTGCTCAATCAAATTTGGGCCCTTATACAATAAATCATTTAAAGAACTCTTACCAGTTTCGCGAGCCGAAGCGTCAAAAACTGGCCTTATTTTAGTCGTGACACAATCGTTTTTAACAACTGGCCGGTGAGGCAAGAAATGAGAAGTTTTACAATCAACCGCAATTTTTTCAATTATTTTTAACTCTTCCCATTCCCGAAATACAGCTTGGTAATCATTTCAAAGCCCATTCCTTTGTGCGCGTTCGCACATTTTCCCGTGTCGCTTCCAAGCCAATTCCTTATTGGAAGACAACTCAAATACAGATGACTTAAAAGGCAAAAAAACCTCATATCGACCGTCCGGCAGGATTTTCATGCTATTTTTAAATTCCTCCATCACCTTTAAATGTTCGTTAGTTTCATTTAATCTCTGAATGGGGTCACATATTCCAATTTTCTCGAGATCCCATAATTCAGTGATACGAGAATCTCTAACTAATAAAGAAATAGCATTTAAAACAATATCACTTTTTGCCCTACATTCACCAGGCACTTCCTGCTTTCCAGTCAAAATGCAACCCAAGTGCGTTTTTAATACAAACAATCCCGAATCCAACCTAACAGATCCTCCCATAAATAAGACAGCTGCGACCTGCGCCTCCTCCCCTTGCACCTCTTGCTTCAGAAAGGTAATCAACGACTCTAAGGACCGATGTTCCCCCTGCGGTGCATCCTTCATGCTTCTGGTTCTCTCCCAGGCTAAAAGAACGTCTTCCGGCAGGGAACTCTCCACTAAAGGTATCAGGAAGTCGCTGTACTTTTCTTGAGTCCTCCCGAGAGTCTGTAGGGCCCTAAGTTTTCCCTCTAACTCATCATACAAACGAGGAAGGTCCACCTTTGTTCTTCCAGACGACGCATTTTTCATCACCAAGTTGAGCAGATCACGGACGTAAATCTGAACCAGTAAGTCGTCTCGACCGAATCTCTGCTGCAACTGAAGAATCGCCTTACTGTAGTTATCGGCGGTGGCCGGGAAGCTGAGGATCAATCGCTCTGCTTTTGAACCTTGTTGCATCGACTGTAAAAGATACTGCATTTTGTCCTCTTCGGCAATAGTTGGGTCTTCATGGATCTTCTTGAACTGACTCCAAAAGGTGAGGTACTCCCTTGTTTCCCCACTGAACCTTTTCAGTTCAATCGTCGGCAGCTTAAACTTCCGTTTCTCCGATAGTTCTTTCACTTCCATAGCTTTCAATGACAAACTTTGAATTTTAGCACAGAGTTCGGAGTACGTATCACGGTATTTCTCTGCGGACAAAAAGTCCTCTTCATACTTTTCTGCCTCATCGGCATTTTCCAGAATGGCATCTGTTAGTCGCGTTTGGCACTGCTCTAAACGAGTGAACTTATCACAAAGTTTAGTTTTTAAAATTAAAAGTTCGCTGACTCTAGAAGTTTCTTTTGCAAGCTCGCCTTCAATATCTTTTGCACATTTTGTGAACGCTGAACGAAGAGGCGTTCGCTGTGTTTTTAACTGCGCCACATCCATTTTTCCTTCAGGCTCGAAAAGGTTTTCAAACACTAACTGAAACCAAAACCCCGCCCCACGTTGGGCGCCAAAAATTATGTAGCGTAATTAAGCTGCTTATAATTATTATTACTATGGGCTGCCATCTACCCGATGTCGGGTTTTGGCTAAAAACGAACTAGATACTGAATAGGCAAAGGATGTGACACACAAAGACTTTTATTCCATAAAAAACACGGACAAACACAAAGTTACATTGAAAGGCGTAAAGAGAAACACACGACTGACTAAATACTGAACTCAACAGTTGACGTCAGTTCAGGTTAGCTCTGATTGGTTGGGTGAGGCGCTGCCATTCGCAACAGCATTTATTTGCTAAATGGCGAGATTTAATCAAACATCGAAAACAAACCCCGTTTTTTTTTTCAATGAAGAAATTTTTTCTTCATTATTCAAAGCCAACGCGGAAGAGCAATCTTTAGAATTATGTAAATCAAATCCTTTTTCATTATTACAAAAATAACAGCAAAAAGGTTTATCTCTTACATCTGTGGAAATTAATTCCGAAGCTGAAAAACTGTTATGTTCTTTTTTATCATTATTCTTGTTCGTTTGTTGATATTTTCTTTCATTCGAATCTCCACTCACGTTATGTCTACGGTTCAAAACATATCTTCGATACGCAGTTGGCACCTGCCTGTCTGAAGATGAATCACGGTAATTATTTTTTATTATTACTTCCGCTCTTTCCCGAGTATTTAATGTTTCTGAAAGGAAAGTTAGCAGTTTCTCAATGTCGGAATAAGCATTTTCGCTGGTTGGTTTATCAATTTGAATTAAAATATCTTTTGGATGAGCTTTTAAAATAGTAGTACACAGTACACTTGAGATATCTTTAATGGGCTGTCCTAAATTCTCTAAGCTTCTTAGTTCGATATTTATCTTGTCATAAAATTTTCTATCGGATACAACAGCATTTGCATTTCTTAAAGGTTTAATGCTAAACAAATTATTTATATGGGTGTGTATCGATGGTTCTGTGTCATTTGCGCTCAATCCCATTAGAGCTAACTCATTAGAGGGTGTCATTTGCGCTCAAGCCTTAAAAAGGGTACCACATTATAACTTTTAACTGAGTATGTAAAATTTGGCGATTTTGTAATGTGCGCCATATGGTAATCAATCATCGTCACAATGAGAATGACACTCCATATCTCTGATAACGTTAAAAGGCTGCCGTGGGAAAAAATGCTAAAGACCGTTACCGCGTTTCAAACGATCGATAAAAGTAATAAGTAGAGTGAGCGAAATTTGCTTTAAAAATTTACTATAAAGGAACATGTTTATAATTTTCCTACACTGAAGACATTTATAAAAATTATAATTTTGATGCACGTAATACAAATTTAATCTATCAAAGTCAACTATATTTTTTTAGTTTTAGGAGGATTTTATCTTTTTATGTCTTAGAGTTTAATTTTATTTAACAAAATGAAAAAAAAACATAAAAAGTGTTTTTTATTCAAATTTAAATGGATATCAATAATGTTTAGTTCTTTCAATATGTATGTATGATTTTATGTATATATATTCTACAAACGGATAATTGAAATGAGTTAATGTACTTTTTTATGTATAAGTTGTTCAAATAAGGTTTTTTTTTTTTTTTTTTTTTTTTTTTTTGCAAAATAATAAGCGCTTCGGCTATAATAAATTATAAGAATCATATTCAAAATTAAAAAAAAAAACAGCTGCTGGTTAATTCTCAAGGGGAGAAAAGCATATTTTCAAATCGAAAGTGTTCATAATTACTGAAATTCCTTCAAATCTGAAATAAATTACTTCATTTCCTAGCTCATTTACTATACATAATCTAATGTACCACAAACGATATCTAAATGCAGCATCTACACGTACTACATTAAAGCGCTTGATTCTCAGATACAGCATCATGTGCTACAGTTCTATTCGCAGGTAATAAAGTAGTAAATTTCTTTCTAATTTTTTTAAAAGCGGTAGCAGCAGGGATTTAATACCAATTTTAAATCTATCCTAGATCTAAGCATAAAAGAAAACTAGAAATTAAATATGTTACTTTATATTTTATTCCTTCCTTTTTTATCCTTCTTTTTTCATCTCTGAATTTCTTGCCAAAAGTATAGGTTCATGTAAATTTAACCTTTATTGTAACCGAAAGGGAAATTACAATAGCAAATGTTTGAATATAAAGGCGTAAGATAAGACTAATTTCATAGCTATGACAGAAAGATTTCTGAAGTCACTTTTTTTTTCTAAAAAGCATTACATCGTTGCACTTAGGAATAAGTTTTTCTTTTTTAAATCCTGCTTCCAGACATACTTCCAATTACAAAATTTCATTAAAAAAGGTTGGTAATTGAGCAAAAATTATATATTATATATATATAATGAAAAAACACATTTAAATGATTTGCTGAGAATA
>JAOUZG010003378.1:544694-555075 GCA_026289955.1 Argiope argentata
ATATATATATATATATATATATATATATATATATATATATATAATATGAAAAAACACATTTAAATGATTTGCTGAGAATAAATAGCAGAGTCGTGGCCGAAATCATGGAGAATACAGGTTGAATTTTTAGTTCTTTTTATTCCATCTTGAGAGCAGGCATTATTTACAAGCGAAGACGACGTGCACAACACAGAACGACACAACGGAATTCACGAAAGCTAAGTGTACAAAAGAGGGCGGGAAATCATTACCCCTGGTCTTAAATACCAAGACTTATATCTAGACTAAGAAATGATTTAACTTTATCAGTGGATATTTGATTAATCTTTTCTGATTAATTCAAAAAGTCAGTCCTTATATCACATGAACCCTATCACATATGCCCAAGTGTTATTAATAAGTGTTATAATGCAATTCTGTATAGGTGTCGAAGGAGTTAATTTGGAACAAATTTTTATGCCCTTTAATTAATACAATTCCAGGATATTTTTTAAAATAATTTATTGAAAAGGTTATAAATATGTTATAGGCTTTAGCGAAGCAGAAATAGAATTTAAACAGCTTGAAATTAATAATGTTAGGGTTTTTTTTTTTTTTTTTTTTTGAGGGATAGAAGGAGGCTCCCCCAAAGGGGCTTAAATTAGAATTTAAATTATTTTCTGAATTTGATGTTCAGATCAAGAGGTCTATCCATACTCTCAGAAAGCATTTGTAATCATTATCATTAATTGGAGTTGGAAAAAAACTAAAGAAAAAAATTATAATTAATATAAAAAGACACCAAACAATATGTGTGCTTTTATATCTTGAGGAATAAACGAATAAAAAAAGAAATGCTACATTTCATAAAATATTAAACTTGAGTTAAGATTTTATATGTTGATAGGAACTAGAAAATCAAAACCCATTTTGTACCATTGAACTGATTTAATGAATCTGATTTAAATAAATAATGTAATTTTATTTCTACTAAAATGACATAAAACTTGAGTACTAGCGAGTTTAAAAACATTAAATGACATGAAAACTATGGAGATTTAAAAAATTTCACACTTTTATATCTACAATTATTATAATAAAAATTTTATACACCTATAGTTTTAAACGACAAGTTTTCAAACATTATTTCAATTTCCTTCCAGCTGTATTGCAAATATTTGACAAATTAACAATTATTTTATAGTTTTGCTATTCTAAAATTTAATATTATAGTTTTTAGAGACAATTTTTAAAAGATTATTTAATTATTTTTGACTATATCACAATCAGGGTGGATATTAAGATTTTTCCATATTTAGTATAAATTATAGTTTGGCATAGTATAATATTCAAACAAATTAAGTAGTTCTAAGGAAAGGCTAAAAATGTAATAATTATTTTATTTTCATTTTTAAAAATTTCAAATATTGATGGTAATTTGGACATTTGCTTGCCTTACATTTATATGAGGGAAAACAAACTTTGTTGTTTTGTTATATTGTTATATAATTATTCAATTTATTTGATGTTCTCTATATAAGGAGTCTTTTCCCCAACTGAAATATTCGACTATTTTAAGAAGGATTTTTTTAAAGCATAACTGCTGTTTAAATTTATAATTTACAAGGAAATAAATATTATAATTTCATTCCTAATAATTTAGAATCTTTGAAGCATAATATCTTATCAAATGTGATATCAAATAAGTGTTAGTAATAAGTATTAAGGAAATGCGTTTGCTTTTAATTTCATCATCATCTTTAAGATAATTAGATTAAATTATTTAGCAGTAGACATGTGCGTTTTAAAAATTTCTTTGAAATACTTCAGCATTGTAAAGTGGTTATTCAATGTATCAATAAAAAAAACTTGTAAGTATATATAAATAGCTTATTAAGAAAATGCTATTATTCAAATATATAACACAAATCAAATAAATTATTTCAATTCAACAGGTTTTAAAATACACAAAATATTCTCTTTCACACTGCAACTTAAATACAATTTTAACCATTGATGGTAAGTAAAAAGATTAATATATGCAAAAAAAGTAAGAAAGAGTAACCAATGCATGAAAAAATATTCATATTACCTAAAAGCATTTTATTTCTTCAAGTTTATACTTGCTTAGTTTTTTCAATTCTATTTTATTTCTAAAAATTATTTTTCATTTATTATTGAATTATGTTTCAATTATTATTAGTATTATTTAAAAAAATTTCAAATAAAATTTTATTAATCATTGCTTTAAAATAATTTTATAACAATTTTGTTATATTAGCAAGAGTTACAAGGCTGCTCTTTAAGTCCTTGTCAAAAGAATATTTTTCTACTGTTCGGTTTATTCTATCATCTAGATCAGGGATGCACAACCTATGCAACGCGGGCCAAAATTGGCCCGCATAGCCTTCGAAGTTGGCCAGCGAATGTTGTTAATAAAATATGACTAATTTAAAATGAAATGAGACTTTTTTTCAAATGAAAAAGAATAAAAATCTGAAAAGAAAACGATTCTACATCAGAATAAACAATTAACAGTTGTTCATTAAGTTTATTTACTTTTTATTACGAAGCTTTTCAGTTTGTTCCCTTCATGGCTAACGGCGAGTACGATTTTCGTATAGGAGAAGCTCGCGAACGTAAAAAATTTCCACACATGAAAATGCAGTATGAGGATCCAATTCAAATCTTTCATAAAGCATTGGATGATCGGTTTTCAGATTTTGAAAAGTGCCAAACGAAATTTGATGAATTTTCTTCTCCATTTTCTGTTGATGTTAATCTAGTGGATGAGAGTATGCAGTTAGCCTAAATTGATGTACAGAAGTCTGATTTTTTTCAAAAATCAGTTCAAAGGTATACCGATATTAGAATTTTATAAAGATTTGCTATAGGAATTTTTATGCTTAAAGAAAAATGCAGCTGCGTGTGCAACTTTATTAAAAGCACTTTTATTTGTGAGCAAATTTTCTCACTTATGAATTTAAACAAATCAAAATTAAGAATGAGATGAGAGCCTTTCTGCTGTTCTACGCATTGCTACAACTAATATTAAGCCCAACATAAAATCAATAACTTTAAATAGATTCATTATTTTTACTAATTTCGATTATTAATTTTTTTCTCAAAATTTAAATTGCATTTTCTGTATAATTACCAAAAAAGTTTTCCTCTGTTATTCTATTTCAAGTTTGCACCCTTTTTAGCAGGAATCTCTTTTTTTTTTTAGGTTTAGGTAATCGTAGCTATAATGTTTGTGCTTTATTCATTTATTTACTGCTTAATATTTGCATGAATAAAATAAGTAAAGTAATAACTGTAATTCATTCGTATTGCCTTAAAAAATACTCAAATGTTTTCGCGTTTTTAATTTTTTTAGCATTCATGTGCTTTTTTGGACCTCGCCATGATCTCTTTTCATATTTTGGTCCCTCATCCTGAAAAGGTTGTGCATCCCTGAGCTAAATTTATATATTTTTTCGCTCCCCCTTTTTCATCTAAATTTAATCTAACCCCTAATCTAAAATAAACTATTAAAAATGTATCTAGCGTTCTTAAAGAAAATTTTACAGTTTTACCGTGAGAAAAAAAATCGACTATTTCGAAGATAAGGACCCTTAATTATGTCACTTAATCTTATCAATGCGAGAAACGTGCATTCTCTTTAGCCCCTCTAGATGCACGCCAAGTTTTCCTGCCAAAGGTTATTAAATTGCAGTAAACCTACCATGTGAGCGCAAATGACACCCTCTAATGACTTAGCGTTAATGAGACTGAGCGCAAGTGACACAATCCCGTATCGATAAATCAGCATTTGCGTATCTTTTCTTTAACAATTCTACAGCAGTGTCATAATTAGTATCAGAAATAACTAAACCTTCAATAGAGCTAAGGGCTGAGCCCGTTAAATGAGCTTTAAGGTAATGAAATTTTGCGACTTTATTCAAACTTTGATTATTATGGATAGCGGACTCAAAACTATTCCAAATAGAAAGCCAGCTGTTTATATCACCGTAAAATTTATTGAGTGTCATTTTTGGCAATTTAACTTTTAAATAGTCATTAGGTTTGTCATCAACAGTTAAGGAATTAAGAGAAGAAGATGTATTCTCAATTGACATTACAGAATTCTTTAACTTTTGTGTTCCTTGGTTTATTCTTTTTGTGGCGCGATATTTCATGCGAACCACTTTCTGACGGTATTCTTCTGATTTTGAAAATTCTACATCGAATTCGTCTACTGTGAAAAACGGTTCTAGTTATGAATCAATTTTAGACAAGGCATCGAAATTACTTGTTAAAAATTCTATTAGTTCTTCTAACTCCTCTCATTTAATCTGCTCTAATTTTAAACTTTCTTCTACTTCGTTAATCTGCTTTGTAACGGTAGCTCTTAGAGCAGTCCGTTTCTTTTTTAATTTCGTCAAATCTTCTTTAGACATGTTTTATATCTCAGTATTCTTAATATAAATAAACAATCCTAAACAACAACTTATTGTTTACTCATATACTGAAATATTCTTTTGTTTCACAATCAATGCAAATTCTAACTATAACTATGTACAATAAAATATCTCAATTTCAATTAATCATCATATAATACCAAACGCCATCCCGGCAGGGATGCCAAATTGTTAATTTTCGCTCGATTTCTATTAATAAAAAAATTTAAGAGGGGGACTTACCCCTTATGAGTTTTGTTACTCGGGATACGGTGGCGTCTAGTAATAAAATGATGAATAACATACTCAGAATTTTTCAAATTAATTATTATTAAAACATATATCTACATTGACTACGGACAATACACAACTATCATTCGAGACGAAAACAAAACAGATCACGCGGTTTTACATTTTTGCTGCCATCTTTTCAATTCCAGTTCTCCGTCTAATTTCCGTTCTTACTCCCCGTCTGCGTTAGAGGGCGCCCATGTCGTGCGCTGGCAAGTTGCCAACAGATTAAATGAAATATTGAGAGTTAATTAATATTTAAAAAAAAGGTTTATTCAAGTTTCGAGAACGTACTCGTCAGTTGTCAGTAGCATACTCTATGAGAATTTTTAAAATCACAACATTAAACAAAAATACGTCTAGCTGTTGCCACAAGATAAAAAGAAGTTGCAAATAAAATATGCTTACAAATCTGATCCAGTACTCTCAGTGGTATTACTCTTCACATGGAGAACTTTGTGACCACGACAGATTTAGCGTTCACCACGCACATACACACACAGTCTTCGGCTGGCGGGTTCCAACTCGCAGCCCTATGGATGCAAATCCATCGCTCTACCAACCAGGCCATCATGGTCTAATAATTGCACTTGCCTTAAATAATTGTTCAAAAATTATACTATCGCTGAATTTTTAACGCCATTTGAGGATTTAAAGCCACGTGTGATGCATGAATTTTCTACCCCAGTTGGGGTAACGAAATATGGATTAGAAATTTTCTTTATTCTGTATTATTTTAGTTCAAAAGTACCATACATGTGATAAATCCATTGCAATTTTGCTGTTATAAAAATATATGATACTTCTGCCCAGCGATTAAAAAATTTCTCTATGGCTCAAAGTAAGTAGCTATTCAGGGGGAAGCACCTATGTTTTTATTCAACCAATTCTGAAGTTAATTTCTTATTAATAGATTTTCATTCTGAAAGGGTGAAGAAGGTTGCTTATGTGTCATACATTTAAAAAAAACTTTTTTAATGCAAAATATAAGTAGTGTGTGTAACTGTTTTTTTTAAATATTTTTTTTCTTCTAACGACACTAATATATTTAAACTTTTTTGCAGCATATTTATCTGATGAAGAACTTGTAATTGTGCAGAAATTGAAAGAATTAACTGAACAGCATCGTGGACAGTTGATTTTGAAGGATAAAGAACTTCTGGAAAAGTCAAATGAACTTGAGAAGGTTTTACTAATGTCATTGAAATTTTCGTTTTTTTCTTGTATTTTCTTTTATTACAAGCATATTCTATTTTTATTCATTAGTAACAATAGGAAGTTTATGTGTTTACAATAAATATATTCTTAACAATATCCCATTTACATTCAATATCTTGAGTCTTATGTTGTTTGCACTAGCTACAGTTCATTGCTGCAGTAGTAGATTTTTCCTGAAGTTTGATTCAGAAACTTAGCTGCTGTTAAATAAAATACCTAAAGTGAAAATGATTCATAATTTTATATTATTCTCTGGTAAATGGAAATATTCTAGAAACCATTATTTTTCAGTTATCTTTGTATTATGCACTCATAACGAGTATATGCTTCTTGACTTTTTTTTTCTTCTGAATAGTTAAATTATTCACAAAGTAAAAACCCTTCTTTTATTCAGCTTTACTTATATTAGCTATTTATTGTTATAAATTTTGTGTAAACTAGATGTAAATATGTATGAATATTTTGTAAATATTGTAAATATTTGTAAGTAATTTCATTGTATAAAATTAATTGTAATGGAATCGCGCGCCAGTGAGAAAAGACCGTTTTAAGGGAATTTACAACAGAAGATCGCCATATGTGACTAATTTGGCGATGTGTGTGTGTTGGCGACGTATTGAGGTCGTTAATGGTTTTTACTACACGCTATAGAATGTTAAAATGTATTTTTATTTTTATATTCTTTAATTTTACATTTTTGATGGAAATTGGTTAAAACGCTTTCAAAAAATTGGACTTAAATTTTTGTAGATGCAGTTGGAACTTGATAGGCTGTCTAAGGTAAACAAAGAGCTTTCTCATCGAAACAGATATTTACAAAAGCAATTATATACATTGGTTGAAGAAAAATCGGATCTTCAAGCCAATATTCAAAACCAGCAAAAAGAATGCATGGACTTACAAGCAAAATTAAGTGTAGCTGTTAAAGAAAATATGGATCTTTCAAGTGTTGAGGTAACTTTCTGATTTTTTTTCATGCAGTTTTACACATTATTTAATTTTTAGATTTGAACAGACTTTTTTTTATTATTACCCCACTTTTTTAGTATTTATCTAGAGGACATACCTTTTAGATACAATATTATTAGATGAGAATATTTAATTCAAAAGTTCAGCTTTGAAGACAGTTAAATTATAAATTATTTTTAGGATTTAACATAATTTGATTTGTGAGTATATCTTTGAAATGATGATTATTAACTTGTTTAATTATTTTCAATTTATTTGGGTTTGTATTTTTTTCATTTTTCCATAAATATATTTCCACAGATATGTAAAATTTTTTAGCATGAAAAATAGTGAGTAATAAAAGTGGGAGCTTAAAAGTTTTTTTACAAAATTGCCAGATTTTTACAACTATTTAAAAAGCTTAGCATATTATTGTTATATATAGCCCTTGCATTAAACCTCAATTGTACTGTGCTAAAATTCCATTACCTTTGATTAAAACCTTTTTTATATCATATTTTCCCATCACAGTATTTGATTTTATAAAAAAGTCCAGAAACATCATCTCTACTATTTTTTAAAAAAATTTAACTTGTAATATTTTAAGAGTATGTAATTTCTTCTTTCTGTTATTATGCTTTAAATGTTCTTAATTTTTATAGGTTATTTTATTTATATTTTTTAAAAATATTGGTACTAAACAAATAAAAATGTTCTTTTCAGGATCAGAAAAAATTGGATTTGCAAGGGAAACTTATCATTAGCCTTGATGATCCGAATAGACCTCGTTTTACATTAGACGAATTGAGGCATATTCTTTTTGAAAGAAATGATCTCAAAGCTAAAATTAGTGACTTAGAAGATGAATTGAGCTTACATAAGCCAAAAAATCTTACTAAGTAAGTTCAGGTCATAGTTAATAAAAAGTTTTTAGTACAGAATTCATTTATTGGTGAAGACATTTTTGATTTCTTACAAATGACTTCATATTTTTAAGCTTTTAATATTGGATTTATTTCAACTTGTATGTTTTTGGCATATACTTAATAATACAATTTTTTAAAATAAATATTAATTCATAATCTTTTTAGCTAATATGATGGAAAATTCGTTTGACTTCATTAATTTTGTGGGCAATCATTTTGAAAGTGTAAAATAAAATAAGTTACATCATGAAAGAGGGATTTAAGAGATGAAATAGTTTTGATTGTTTCCGATTGAAAGTATTTTTTATTCAAAATAGTTTGCCTCACAATTATAATTAATTTTTTCATTCAATTAGTCAACAACAAAAAATAACGTTTTTGAAATATGAATGCCTTTTTGATCAGTTATCATTCATTGCATATTGGCTGCATTTCAAGCTCTTAAAAGAAATCCAGCCAATATGTTATTATATTTACCTGTTGCCAATATGCTATTTAACTGTTGCATAATTAAATGCTCACTGCTGGTTAAGGTGTTTTTAGAATCTAGTTTTTGTCTAATTCAGCAGCTTTTCTTTACTCTTCTGAAGTTCTTCTTTTTTGTTCTGAATTTTTTTAGAAACGAGTGTAAGGGCTGCCTGAAGAATATAAATTTTTTTCTAGAAAAAAATAATTAACTGATTTTTTCAAATAATGGCATATAAATATTAACTTCCATTTTTAAAGAATAGCAACTGATGGACAAAATTTTAATTTCTTTTTAATAGTTATATTCTTTGAATTATTTTTTCTTAATTTGTGTTTTTATAAAATTGCATTCTTTAGGAATTTTGATTTTTGAGCAAATGCCCTGTAAATTTCTTCTGCTTTATTTTAGCTCAACAAGCTGTGGTATAATTTCGGCTGGAGTGGAAGAGGAAGATCTTCCTGTGCAAGGACCAATTAATAAAGAGCCTGAAGATAAACTGTATCCTGAGAAAAAGAAGTTAGGTATACGTAGATTGTAAGTATCTTTCATTTATTTATTATTTTGCTAGTGGCATTCTATTTGCATGATTCCATATATTTTTTAGTTTTCTTTAATGATTCATAACAATCACATTTTTCATTTGTCGATTTTTAAAAATGTAATCAGAGTTCGTTTTTTTAGACATTGTAAAGCATGTAAGGTGCAATACTACCATGGAATATGACATAGTTTGCCAAGTTCAGGGATAAATTTTCATTCATGGATTAATTTTATTTTTTTAAGCATATGGTATTAATAAATTCTGCTTGGGATTCGAAAATGGACAAATTTCATGTCAACGAGTTTGGTTTAAACATTTTTGTATAGATTAAACTTAAGTTCTTTCCTTTGATGTTAATGAAAATTACAGAGTTTTTAAAAGGAATTATATTAGACTATTGTCTTTAATGACCATTTATGTTGTATTATTGTAATTCTTTGAAAGAATCATGAGTTCATTCATATTTATGTATTCTGAATTGCACTGCTTAAAAAAATGGATATTTGGATCCTTTTCTAGAAGGATTTCTTTGAATATAGATCAATCAATTGAATGACAATCAATCTTATTACTCTTATAAAAAAAGAAAAAGCATATGATCTTATCTAGAGTTAAGGCATCATTGAAAATTTATGAATTTAATTTTAAATGAATCTTGCACATGATCTTAAAGACTAATTGAAGCATATAAATTAGATTTTATTTTGGAAGTATGCATTCCTGTAACCTGCTGCAACTTTTAGCCTTTATGAAAACATGTAGATTATACACCACATTTTATTATATTGTGTTGTAGGGTGTGTCTCAAATATCCTTTTTTTTTCGAATTTAAATTCGATATAAAGTTGCCATTATGGTCACATATTTACCAAAAGCAAGTTTTATTCAAATTAAATATTATTTTAGTTACCTGGAGTTGCTCTAAATTTTTTTTGGTCGAAAATGAAGATAGTCCGTTTTTTAAGAGCATAAATAGAAAACAAATTTTTGTTTTTGAGTACAGAAATGTAAAGCTTAAAATGTTAATTACCAATTTTTCTTAAAATAAAGATTTATTGTTGGGGAGTTTGTTTATCTATTATCTGATTTTTCATTAACAAATTTTATGTAGTCATTCAAACAAGAAAAATTATATCAAATTTGAATACGCTCATTAGAACCATTTTATTTTTTATTTGAAGAAATTAACCCTAACTTTTAATTAACCCTCTAGGCGTTTCCATTCTACGAGTGAAACTTCTGTAAAGGGAAGGAAGCGGGACTAGTTTTCTGTCGCGAAAGCGTTTCGGTTTTCCATAAGAGATGTGTAGGAAGCGTTCACGGTTTTTCTTCCTTCCCCTCCTTTTCTTCATGGGAGGTCAACAAGCCTCGGGTATCAGCAAATTACCGCCATTCATGCCTAATTTTATTGCTTTCGTTTATTTTGTACGGCTACAAACGTCAGAGGGTTTCTGGGAATAGTGCATAGATTGCTTTTTAACCCCAATTGCAGATAGCATTTCCTAAACTGTTACACAGAGAAAATATAAACAGAGAGGTTTTAGCTTAATTTTTACTATATATATTA
>JAOUZG010003378.1:555175-593000 GCA_026289955.1 Argiope argentata
AGCAATTAATGAAGGATTAAAACTGTATTCATATTCTTTTATTATTTTTCCAAATAAATTATTGTAATATTTTTGTAGCGAGCAATCAATAGTTGCAATATAGTAGCATTTGTCTAGAATTAGAACTAAACACGGATAGTTCAGTTAATCAGACACATATAAATAACAATTTATAACATAAATTATTTTTTAGAAGAACGGGCATCATATTCTATTATAATAAGAGATACAAATCCCCAAATTGATTGGATATCTGAAAAAATGCATAATTCTAGAAATATAATTAGCTAATAATGTAATTATGATCCGGGTTCTTAAATACCCCGTTGCAATTTTATAAAACTCAATATTGTTTGAAATTATTGCTTTTTATTTTAACAAATTAGGCCATCTCCGCTCTTAAATGTTTCAAAATAAGAAAATTTTATAGTTTAAACATAGTGAAATATGCCAGAGTAAATAAAGATTAAATGTCCTTATTAAAATTTTATTTTTGAAATTATAGAATATTCTAGTGATTTTAAAATGTTTGAAATTTATAAAAATTATCAGTTCCCGATTTTCCCCTCATTTTTTCCCATTATTTTGTGTTCACGTTTAATGATATTGCTACCTTCAAAAATAATAAAAGGCAGCTTGAACAAACAAACGATTCCTTTTAAATATTATACTGCAATATATTTTATTCCTCATAAATTTCGGTGTGTTAATAATGTTTAGTATTCTTAAAAAAATACAATGGACATAAATTAATTTTCTAATTTTCGTCCATTCTGTAAAAGAAAACACTAATTATTTATTGCTATATTTGCTAATTTTATCAAGCAAGGTAATTCACGAAAGTTTCGGTTGTACTTTGCGTTACATCTTTGTATTTTACATCTTTTGATAAAATTGACCATGGAAAAGTAATTGATGTCTTAAATATGTGAAATTAAACTTGTAAAACATATTTTCACTTATGTAATTTTGCAACATTCCATTTTCTTTCTCCTATTAATGACCGCTGGTAGTGGAGATATAAATCATTGAATTTTTTTTAAATAATTATTCATGTCGAGGGATTCAATAAAGGAATAAGCATCTTATTTTGGTAGGAATCCCCAACGGTTCCACAAATTAATTAAGAACATTTAATGTTTTAGAACCGTATTTGAAATTTGCTTACAAAAAATGGTTACTTTTGTGGATTATCTCCATAGACATAATAAAATTATCAATCCATATAAGTAAATGAATTTAATGAAGAGATAGTGGTAATGCTATTTCAGTGAAGTTGTGATGTATAAATTTTACAAATATTTACCAGCATAGCTTGAAAACTCTCGAAAACTGGCATAAGAGATAACCGATTCCTTATTTATAAGCAATGATCGGTTTTAGCAATTACTTTCAGTTATGAAAGAAATATGCCTGTTGTAATAATGAGTTGAAATACTTTGCACAACTGTGTAGGATGTCGGATTTAATATGGGAAAACGCATTACACTTCATAAAATTTATGTAATTAGATAACAACCGTATTGATAAGAGAAGTAGCAATACTTTTTAGATATTTTCGGAGCGGCGTCTATTATTGCCTTATTTCTATATCTTCAGAATAAGGATAAATACATATAAAATTCAACAGCAAAATCCAAAATAACTAATAGGACGAACATATTTAAAAAGGAAATACTTCACCTCTCAACAAGAACAACGAATGCAATTACTAAAATGCACAAATTCAATAATCTTAATAACGTTGTGGAAGTATATATATAGAAACCAGAAGTCAAAAAAATGCCGAACAAAAGAATTAAAGGTATAACCTAATGACAGCAGTATATGCTCATAGAGAAATCATTAAACGAAACCCACCTCAAATATAAATTCCCAACTCTTTATATTGTCAAATTATTATTATTTATAGAACAGAAAGAACTGGATCTTTTTACATATTACTTGCCAGAATAATTTAAGAACATAAATCAGATTAATTAAAATTTTATGAACTATAGTTATGCTTTATTATAATATTCATTTAACTATTTTAAGCCTCATAACTCCTGATATTCCTTTCAGTAAATTATTAACTTCACGTATTATAGAACTGGTTTTCGTAAAGTTTTGTCTCCAAAGTTTTTTATGCAATCATTCGCATGGTGCAGATAATCGGTATTCATGTTTCTCAGACTCAGAGAAAGAAGATTATAAACAAGTAATATAAAAAACAATTTTTTTAAATCAATTCGTTCGTAGGTCAGCAAAGGATTTTTTTTCTTTTAGTTACTTTTTATTAAATGATTATAATAATTGCAATTTCCCATTTTCCTGTTTACACATGGTGTTGGACTATTATTTTTGCTTGTTGCGATTTATTCGTTTGCTTTTTTCCCCTTTCTAATTTTTGAAGTTGATGGCGGTATCACAGCCACAAAGAGAATCTTCAACTGGCGGGTTCGAACTCGCAGCCGAAAAGATACGAATCCTAACCAATCAGACTATCCGGGCCTGGTGTTTCCTTGAGATTAAAATTATATTTTAGTTACTTTTTATTAAATTATTACAATTGTTGTTATTTTCGTGTTCCGCTTTACAACGGAAGGAGGGGTACGATAACTTTTGAGAGTATGGACCGTTGAGCACCCGAGTCCAGAAGTCTGACTTCTAGCTCACACACGTCAAAAACGCTTTTTATGGGACGGACTGCATAGATCGTAATTTAGATTTAGAACAGAGAACGATCACCTCTTCTCTAGTACGCACAGTAATATCACTCTCGACATAGAGGACTTGTGACCACGACAAATGTAACGTTCACACACACACACACATACGGAAAGTCTTCGGTTGGCGGGTTCGAACTTGCAGCTCAAGGGATGCGAAACTAACGCCTACCAACCAGGTTATCCCGACCTCATAATTACAATTACTAAAAATGATCGATCAAAAATTTCTACTAGCATTGAATTTTCAACTCCAATTGATTATTCAAAACCCATTGTGACTTCTCAAAATGCGTGATTTTACTACACCAGTTGGATAATGCAATAAAGATTAGAAATTTCTAATGCATTTATTCTCACTTATTTTAATTCGAAAGTACTTCAAAATGAGTCGAACAAACCAATTAACTTACATGCTTATTTTAAATGCATCAAACATTACGAAAATAAACAGAATCGTTTAAAATAATCTGCTGAAAACATGTTAAGCCTAATCTCATTGGCGTGAGGGAAAAACAAACTGAATTCGTTACTTATTTAGCGATGAAGAAATGAATTTGAATTTTTGTCGAGAAAGGTAGTTTTTAATTAATTAATAAAAAAATTATCTAATTAATATTTGAAAAAACTGTGTTAACGTCAAATGTCATACACTACAAGTTTTTAAAAAGTTACTTGAACTTGATTGGATGAATAAAAAGTATTTTATTAATGATGGAAAATATGAACTAAATATATATAGGGGGGGTGTGAGCTAACAACAGGAATTGAAATAAATAAATAAAATGCTGAAAGAAAGCAAATCGTACCCATCCACAACGCTTGATACTTAATTTTCATAGTTTATCAAAAAGATCTCCAAGAGACAAAGGAAAAAAAATTAACTTGATTGAGTAACTGATGCATCTTAGGACCAAATTAAACACTGAACTTAAGAAACATGCATGGGGACTAAATGACTAATTTTTAAAATAACATTACCTTTAATTAAATAACTAACTTTTAAAATAACATTAGAAAGCAGGATAAGAACTGAAAAAGTATAACTATTTTATATTAAACAAGATAACGTACATTAACAAATTCAGTTTTTTAGAAACATTAAAATATTTGGAAAATTTGCTAAAACAAGTATTATTTGTATAATTGACTTAAAAATAAACATTTGTTTCTCAAATTTCAGTTCAATGTAGCATATTGGATATGGCTTAATCCCTTTTTTTAAACACTTTAAATCCCTGAATCTTTTTTAATCCTTTTTTAAGCTTTTCTGAATTCAATAGTCATAATTACAAAGGCAGAGCATTCACTAGGAATCTT
The DNA here is from genome assembly GCA_026289955.1 of Argiope argentata. Lineage (NCBI taxonomy): Eukaryota > Metazoa > Arthropoda > Arachnida > Araneae > Araneidae > Argiope > Argiope argentata. The sequence continues at coordinate 559,204 of JAOUZG010003378.1, forward strand.
TTCAGTCAAAGAATTTGTGAAATTTTTTATTTCTTTCTTTCTCGCAAGTAAACATATTACAATTTTCTTAAATTAATTTTAAAGAAGTTAGATTTAATCTTGTGTCAAATATTAGATGAAACTAGTTGATGGGAAATCTGTATGTAAAAATCGTGTATGCGTATACATGATATTCCAAAACGGAAGCACCTTGATATAATGAATATACGTGTCACACAAAGTTATCAAAATGTAGATTTGTATTAATTTTTTTAATATAATGTTTCAAAATATTGATAATCCATGAGTCAGTCTTTCCGTGAGTGTTTGAGCAATTATTTCAAAATACAAAAATGAAGTTTGGTACGTTGCTTTGACATCTTTACTACAAAAATATCGTATTTTCATTCCAATATAAAAGATACAAAATTCATAATTATTTTTATTCAAATACACTAAAGAATACGGATAGCGCTACACTGCATAAGCATATGCATACGAGAAAATATGAAGTTTAATACTACCATTAATCTTTAACATGATTGTAAATCCTTAGATTACTTTTAATAATAATAATTATTATTATAAAATCTAGACAAAAATTGTTTTCAAGTTTTGTCCCGACAACTTTTAAGATCGATCCACACCAAAGTGTGCAGTTCATGAAGTTTTCTTCCACAAAAAACACCTGCCAAAATTTGTGTAAAGTAATGTAAATTCATTTATTTTATCTTTGTAAATAACAGGTTATAATTTCAAGCTCTAGCTATGAACTCTAAAACTTTTCCATATTCATAAATAGTTTATAGTTCACGCAACATTGAAGCCATTATTTGCACTATTTTCCATTGGTAGGTTCTTAAAAATATGTCGTTAAAAGTCGTGCTGCATTTTGCACAAGATTTATCAAAAGCTATGTTATTTATCCATTCAGATTTTAGCCTCTAATGAAAAAGTCTCTTTAGCATAACAAAAAAAAAAAAAATGCTTCAAAAAGTTGTAAAATAAATACAGAATTTTTGAGTTTTTTAAATTTTTTTTATAGATTTATCGTTTTCTCTAAGAAAAGTATCTTCTTTGATAAACTATTAAAAAAAATATGTTAAGATAGTTTACAGAGTCAAAACTTTTAAAATGTTATCAGTTAAAAATTTTCAAACATTTAATTTAATTTATTTTGCTATTTCTTTTATCTACATAAAGGTATAAATACTAATAACTAAATATTAAAAGTTAAATATCTAAACATTAATAACTAAACTAATATTAATAACTTCCAGATATAAAAAATTTTAAAAAATGCTTTTATTGTTTCTTTTATGAATTTGAAAGATTTTTTTCATTCCGTTCATTATAGAACTTTAAAAAGTAGTCGCAGTATAAAGGATCGAACACATAATTACATGCTTTTACACTATATAAATCTGAAAAGACAAACAATATAACAGTATACTGTACTTTATTTTTTTTCAAAATTTAGGCTACTTTAAAACCAAAATTCAATTGCATCTGTTTACTTTGAGCGAAGAAAAATAATTAGAGGTAGAGATTAGAGTAAAAAGCATAAATTTGCATTTAAAAAATAGTTTAAATATAAATGCGAAATATATTTAATTTATTAATTATATATTGATAGCAATTTTTCGAATATATTCCTTCTCAGTTTCTAATGCTTCAGTGCGATGTTTAATCACAAGAGAGCATAAAACTGCATTCTGAATAAAAATTCAATGAAACTTTAAAACAAAATTTCTTTCAAATAAGCTTTATCCAAGAAATACTATTGAAACTAAATACAAATTAAATCTAAGTACACACAGACGCTTATGGGACACACAAGTTGAGAAAATTTTTTGTTCCTGTTTTATTCAACGAGATCTTTTTCCTCTCTTACGCCGTGACTATTTCAACGCCCTTTGCCCTGAAGGACCCTTCGAGCCCTCAGTTCCTTTGACATTCTTAAATGCTCGTAAAACATCCATTGTGTTGACTCCCCTCAGATCCACCAAGATGTCCAAACTTGTTGGGGGAAAGAAAAACGTTAAAATGCGTCGGCAACGCTTGGAGAACAGACAACCCCCTACGTTATTTTCCGTGCACAGCGAAAGAGCGTCGGCTCTCTGCCTACGTTAAAATACGTGCAGCGCACTTGCCGTGACGTCTTGCGGCTACGTAGAAATGCGTGTATAACCCTTAGAGGGTTAAAAAGATGGAACTAAATAAAATTTAAAAAGAATTTTATTTATTAAAGATTGCATATATGAATTCTATTCAATGAATATTCATAATCTTTTTTAATAAAGGTTCCGTATTGAAATCAAAAGATACATTACTTTTGAAATTAAAAAATGTAATGTTTAGGATGATAATTAATAGCAAAAAAAGTACGTCTGTCAAATAAAATTTGAGTCTCTCGGAATATGTATTAAAAATCTTTAATATATATATGATCTTTCCTCAGCCTTTAGCTAATGTCAATTCTTTTTATGCATGTGTTGCAGACTTTCGAAATAGCGATATATTATTTTTTAAAAAAAAAAAATAACAAATGACTAACAGGTATCTCCATTTTATCTGGCTTCTCTACCTTAGAAACTGGTTCCAGAAATTGTTCCGTCTTTTTCTTCATCATGTGATCGTTGTGCCATATGTCATGCAACAGAAGCTCATTTGTAAAGTGCTATCCCCCCCCCCCCCCAAGATTAATATGTCAGAGAAACCTTTAATTTATCTTTAAAAAATCGCATGATTCTCTTGAAAGGAAAAAATGAAGTCAATATGTAATTCACTTCGCATCTCAGATGTAATCACGCTTTAATTTGACTGTCAGAAAGATGAAATCGTAGGTAAAGATACTATAATTTGTCTGGATAGCTTAGCAAGAATACATATTTTTGTTGAAGAACAAGATTCAATATGTTTTGAACATCTAAATCCATGAAAGGACCAAGATATTGACTAAACCAACACTAGGGCCTTTAATAATTCATTTTTATTGTTGGAAAATTCTTGGAATGAAACCTTCAAATGCTAGTGGTTTGTTTGCTTAATCTAAACGATTAAAAAAATGATTTTGAAGAAAATTGATAGCACCAATGTCGGAAGGAATACCCAGAACTGTCCACAACAGTATTAAAAACTATGATGTCATTTTCTACATCTTACAACTGTGAACAAGGATTCTCCATAATGATGAATTTAAAAAGAAAATCAAGAAATCGTTTGATACTGGAAAATGACATTGCTTTGTGTGTTACAAAGCCCATTCCAGACATTAAAAAATGGATTAATTCCAAACAAGCTCATCTATCCCACTAATTATTAGAACACAAAAACCAAATTGTATGTGTATTTAAAGATTTTTGTGTACTCATTTTTAACAAAAACTAGAGCAATAAATTAATTATCTTTAAACTTTTCTTCCACATCCCGCGACACCTCTGGGGATCGCGACCCACCCTTTGAGAACCCCTGGTATAGTACATAGAAGAAGAGTATTTCAGAAATTTTACTAGTTGTTGAGTGCAATAAACAGAGAGCAGCGCACCAATAGATAATGAATTGATTAAAGACCAAATATACTTCTCGGATATATGTCATCTTGTACTAACTGTTATATATGCAAGAGTTGGCAATCAAATCCGTGGAAACATTGCCCATGCAATGACAAATCTGATTTAACGTTTATATATTATGCTACTTTATTCAACCCCAAGTTTGAAAAAAGGGACTAAATTTTTTATAAAAGGTTGTGTTTCCTCATAGTTTATTATAAAGTGTTACCTTAGAAAGATTTATGTATTGTGACATTTTTTAAAGATAGTACAATTTTCCAATTAGAAGATAACTTAAGACTATTATTCAACCAATTTTTCAAAAAGAAAGATTTTATGTTTTACTCATAATGATTTACTTTTGTACACTTTTGAAAAACTACAAAATGTTTGGCAAGCAAAAGGATATAGGAAGTTTAAAAAGAAAAGAGGTGCTTCAAACCACTCTGAGGCAGAGAACCACATTAGTAATTGCAGTCTACAGCATTGACAAAATCCCCTCTTGTAACTTACTAAGATAAATATGAGTTGGATCGTATCTACATAAATAAAAATGAATCGCGAAATTCGCTGCTAAGCGCAAAACTAAAGAACGGCTGGACCAATAGGCTAATTTTTTTAAAAACATTTAAGACACAGGAGAGGTTCTTATGGAGAGAAAAAAAAGGAAAAAACTGCGGTGAAAATAGTTAAAACGATGAAAATGGTTAATATTTAATTTTTCTTTCCCACCAAACCCTTCATTTTCTCCCTCCCCCCACCAAATGAGTAAGATTACAGGAAGTAATAAATTTCGGTTTATTGAGAAAGAAATGCTCGAATTCAATTGGTTTTCATTTATATATTCTTAGAAAACAGTAAGTTTAAAAAAGAAAGAAAATAATTCCTTTTATGCAGCTTATACTTATTTAAAACTTAATTTTCTAAATGGATGTGAATATCATTTTGTTCATTTTTATTTGATGGTGTTTCATTTTTTCATGTTTTTGTTCTTATATAAAGTTCTTTTATTGTTGTTCTTAAAGATAAAAGTTTGTTATGTATAAATGGAGCATGAAGAGCTCGTAATGTGATTATTTTATTCATGAAAGAATTTATGTATTAAACGATTCTGCTTATTTTCTTAGTGTTCGACGTATTTCAAATTAAACATTGTTAATTAATCAGTTTTTTTTCGGATTCATTCTGAAGTACCTTTGAATTAAAATAAAACAGAATAAAGGAAATTAAAAATTTCTTTACCCTCAACTGGCGTAAAAAATTCATGCATTTGCTTAAAAATTTAAAACACCATCCCTCTAGCTGCCAAACATTTGACGGCAATCAAAATATAAAAAAGGAGTGTTAGGATTATCTTTAGTATGCCTTCAAGTTGATTAAGCTGCATGGATATTTAATTTATGCCTGCAAAAATCAAGTTTTGGCAGGGAAGATAAAAGAATAAGAAAGGAAAAAAAAGGGGTTATAGAAAGAAAAGTAAAGAAAAAAAAGGGGGCTGCAGGGAAAAAAAAGAAAATTATTTTATATCTTTCAAAATGAAATTGTCCGTGAATTAAGAACATATAAATCAGTTGATTGTGTAATTATCCAAAATGTTGTCAATTATCTACCAGAATTTTTAAACTCACTAGTTTCCCCAGTATTGCCGCCTCATAATCTTCAATTAAAAGTAAGATCGGTGATCAAAATGTCGCGAAATATCAACCCACCGCGTCTATGTAATGGCACACAAGCTAACAGTGAAAACATTACTGAACAATGTGATCGAAGCAAATATTCTAAAGAGGGCATGATGTGTCAATGGTACCAACTGACGTACCACTTGAATTTAAACGACTGCAATTTCCAGTGAGGCTTGCTTTCGCTATGACCATAAATAAATCCCCGTGTCAATCGTTGGGTTTTTTCGGCATTAATCTTGAAAACCCATTTTTCTCTCATGGGCAGTTGTATGTTGCCTACTCCCGCGTTGGAAAACCGTCAGCTTTATGTGTTTATGCGCCAAGTAATCAAACAAAAAATATCGTGTGCCATAAAGCATTACAATGAAAATATAATCACAATATTGCATAAATGTCTTTCAATGTACGAAATAGAAAATTTATTTTTGTAAGTAATCGTTGTTTAATATTAAGGCATAACTCAATAAATTAAGTGATTACTGTGAAAATCGTTGCCCCCTTCCCTTCTATTACGCTACGAAACGCCAATAACTTTAGACAGTACGAAGTCTGACGGAGCAGCTAATTGAAATAAAGTAGTGATATCTAGAAGTTAAAAATACCTTCGCACTCACAAGTAGTTGAAATAAATGTAAAAAAATCTAATAATTTCTAGCAACAAATTAGCGTCTTAAATCAAAATTGCTGTAAATAGAAAATATCATCCAAAGTTTGAAATGAAACATTCTATATTTGCAACCTCAGCAGTGTAGAAATTAATGTGAAAAGAAAGTATGTAATACATATTTTTTAATATTATGAAACTTTAAAACTTTGTGATTATTAATTATATAATATTATGAATATTAAATAATATTTGTAAACCTTATAGTAAAATTCTTTTTAATAAAAAATTTATTTACTTTTATTTTCCTTAATTTAAACATAAGTTTAATTTCATAAAATTAAAAATAAAATGAGTTTAATGGACACATTTTAGTCTTGAAATACATTTTTTGTATGATTTCAAGAAAGATTTTATTAAAATGGCAAACAAGAAGCGAATGGAACCTACAAAAATTTGTTTTTATTTTATAATGAGTGATAATTTTACTTTTTATCTTGTGTACGTAAATTTTATATAACAGATGTTCGTTTTTTGAACTGTTAATTATCATTTTAAATTTTATGATTTGTTTTTACTTGAAAATATTTTTTGTTTACTTGTCTGTTTTTTAAATTGAAAAAATATATTTATGAAAGAACGATTAAAATGTTAAACCCATAAATAGTTTTCAAATTGTCTACGTAATTAATAAAAATGTCACCATATGGACAATTCATTCTTCCGGCAATGAAAGCACGATCCATAATTTCCTAATTTTTTAAGTATTTACATAATGAGCGAATTTGTCAGAGGCCATGTTTTAAGCCACTCAGCTTCTATTCCTGTTATTAATCAAACAATTTTGTAAAATTGAATTGGTTGGTGTTTCGTCATAATTATACAAGAATAAGAATAGGCCATGTTGCAATTAAATATATGTTTTTCAATTGTTGGTAAGAACAAAATTCTTATAGTAAATTTATTAATCACTGATCTGATTACTCAATTTCAAAAATTAAAATATCAATGTATGTACAATATAAATTGATTGGAGGCATAGGGGTTTTTTTAAAGAAGTTGTAATCATTTAAATCGAATGTTCTTTGATTTGAAATTTCCAACTATTTTTTCCAGTGATGAAAAAAACTTTTTAGTAAGTATTTCAGGTGAGTCCAAATTATAGTCATTTAAATTCTATACGTTAAGTGGAAATGATCCAGATGTAGTATTCAAAGTAAAAAAAGAGAACATGAGAACGGTCCTGATATGTTATTTCTTCAAAATTAGAATCCCCTGGGGGAGGTTTCCCCCCATCAGTTAATTGGAGGTTTGGGAAAAGCGAAGATTCATATGGCATGTTTAATTAAAGTAGAAATAGATTTACAAAAAAAAATAAATTGTTAATAAAAATGATTAAATGCATAATTTGGCTTTAACTTGCATTTAATTTTGCATATTAATCTAAAATATTCAGATCTTAAACTTGTTCATATATTGAAGGGGAAAGGGAAAATAGGTACTGTTTATTTATACTTTTTTGTTATTACTTTTTTTTAATTTTCAAATTTTTTAAATTCTGCATTTCATCAGAAGTAGTACGAAAGCTTTTGCATGATTATTCTTTAACTTATATGAATGCATTTCTTATTTTGTGCTATTCAGTTTTCATTTTCTTCGACGAATCTCTGTGGATAGTCCTGTACCACTAGTGCCATTTTCAGCTTCCCATCGGTGACCTGGCCAAAGCTCATGTAGATGGATTCTTGGTTTAACAACTACACATATGCCATTAGAGTGCCAATGAGAAAATAGTTGTAGCCGTAGTCTATGCCGAAGTACTGAATATTGAAGAAAAGTCTACCTGTGATCAACTTTTGTGAAGTCTCCTAGATGAGTCAAGTATTTGAAAATTGACTGAGTGTTCCTTCCTTGGAATATTATTTGTTTTCTTTTTATTGTAATTATTATCACTGTTAAAATTTTTAAATTTAAATATCAAATAAAAAAACTTTAATGTTAATCCTTTTTGTAAATTACTTTTCAAATATTTAATACTATAGGAATATAGTTGTATCAAAAATGATAGCATGTGTGTGTTTCCATGTGGAGCAAATATTCTTGAATATTTTTTCCAGTTTGCTTGCACTTATAAGGTAAGATTTTTTGAATTTTGTTATGCAAAATTTATATGAAATTTAAGCAAATTTTTACACATTAAAATATTTATTAGATTGTAGTGCATGAAGAAAGTAATCACCCATGTATATATATGGGAATTGTTGTATAAATTAAAAGGAAGAACAAAATTTCAATCTATTAGTTTATATACCAATGCTGCATATTTTACATTTTATGAAAACTTTTGTATTAATCTATTTATATTTTATCTGAAATTGTTACTGTGATATATATTGGAAGAATTGTTTTTGATTCCAAATTGTTTGTTTATAAAATTGTTTTTAAAATACACCAGTAATCAAATTGCTTGTGAAAAATTTTCTATAACTATATTACTTTAATATTTCTTTTGTATATGTGTTTACAAATTAGTAGTTTTTCATGTAAAGGTATAAATTACTTCATTCAGAATAAACATTTTATAATAACACAATCAGGAGATGAATTGTATAGAAATTTCTTATTAAATATTAATGGATCGATTTTATTGAGATGGGTTCTCATTTGTGAAAACCTGAACTAATATTGTTATGATTTTATTAATGAAATCACAAGACACTATGTTAGGATTATGGTCATTAAGCTAAAAAGGATTCAATATTGAATAAAATATTTAATATTAAACAATATTTACTTATTAATAGACATATTTTATTTTCTGTTTATTAGAGATATTATAGTTTGTTTAATTGAGTTTCAACCTCTTTGAATTTTTCAAATTTTTTTTAAAAAAAAGTCTGTGTATTTAACTTCTTGCTTCATATGTCTAAAAATATCAAAATTATCTACTGCTTATTTTGTAATTGAAAAAAATTAATTATATTAAGTTTAGAGGATGAAGATGTGAATAGACTTATCTGTGTATTCTACAGTTGTATTTTAAAATTCAATGATGATCGTTTGTTTGTAATTACACTTAAAAATAAAGACCAAAAGCATTTCAACTTTTTTAAAACCAGAATTAAATATCTGAGTGTACATTTTCTAGCATTTTTATTCTTGATAAAATTTTAAAACTCTCCTTATCAAGACTTATTAAAATATGAGTAGAATTCAGGGCTATCTGTAATTTCAATATTAATTTGTTGTGTCTTCCTTCCATTCGAAAAGTATGTTTTCACATTCTGCAACTTTTTTGTATACATATATCTAAAAGGATAGATTTTGTTCAATTACATTGGAATAGTGGAAATTGAGTAACATTTTTCTTACAAATAAATATGTGACAATGATTGAGCATCTAATAAAAGGTTGTCATGTTTAACTCTCTTGTAATTTAATGAGGAGTATGAACATTTTAATTTTCATTTTGTAAAATGGTAATAAAAAATTTAAGAGTGAATAATTGCTGGATATTATTTCTTCATTATTTCCAATTTTATATTGATAGCATTATATTTCAGCATATAATTTTTGGAGTCGCAAATAATTTTTAAAAATATTTAAAAGCAACATTTTTTTTAAAAAAACTTCCTAATGAATGGAACCACATAAGAATGTTGTTTGTCATATTTATTTAGAACTTTTTGAATTTTAATTTTCTTGTACCCAAAATTTATTTGCGGTTTTGAATTTATTTATTTACTATTTTGAATTTTTTTATTTGAATATATTATTGATTTTGATACAAGTGACAGATATCTTTTTATCCATGAATGCAGATAAACTTTAATACATCTTATTGTAAATGGGTAGATTTCTTGGACATTAAAATGTATAATTGTATGTTAAGCATTCTTTGATCGACACATTTCTGCCTTTTTAATAATTGTTAACTGTTACTTAGAGGTGCTGTGTTTCTTTCAGATGATCTTTATTTTCATTCTTTCATAAAAATGCAATAATTTATCTTTTATCTTTCATTTTCATTTTTCCATTGTTTATTTCCTTTTGAATTTAAACAGTGATTTTTGTCTTGATAATTTTAACTAAATGCAGAAATAACAATCACTAACATTGAATGCTTAAGTCGTTTAATTTTTATTAATCAGAAATTATGTAGAAATGTCATGTTTTGTATTTTTTACTGTTGTATAACTAATCAATTTTAGACAAGATTTGAGTGTACTTTGTAAATACCTTAATTTCATTTACCTTAAATTTATTCAGCACTGTTTTGGGTGAGCATAAATCTTGTAAACAAAGTTTAATATTTCTCTTTAATTAGTAATTCATGACTTTTAAAAGTTTAATTTAAGTTTTGAAAATGGAACCACTGGAGCAAATTATTCAAACAAGAAATCTAGAAAAATAGGAAGTATTTTTTATAGTTTCAGATTAAAAATCTGCGCATTTTATAAGTTGGGATTTATTTTTTATATGATTATAGAATGAAAATTTGAATCCATTTAGTACATACCAGAATAAGTGGCAGCTCGTTTATGGGAAATGCAGAGCTGCAGCAATTCCTGCATCATTTCATTGCCTTATTTGTTAAGTTATTTCCGTTCATGACTATAACGGAATATTTACCTTTTCAAGAATATATCATGAGGGGTTAAGAAAATTTTATGTTTTGGGCACTTTTTGCTCCTGCTAACTCTCTAATAACGGCTGGGGGGGGGGAAATGGCTTCTTATAGTTACTTGTCTTTTTTTCAAGCTATTGTTTTCGGAGCTGTTTTTAATCAAGAACCTGACTAACCGTTTAAAGAGCTTTTGAAATTGTCGATGCGCTTGTTTAATATAATTTTTTAATTCGATGAGGTAGAAAACAGGAAATGCTGTTTATTTAATAATGTTAAAATATGAAAAAAAACCTTAATATCTTATTTTAAATGTGAGAACTTTAGTTTAATGTGAGCTTAATCAATTGCGATTTTTATTTACGAAAAGAAAATTTTGCAATTGCTGAAAAAATTGAGATTTTGACGAATCAACACATTTTATTGATCTCCATACTTAAAAAAACAAACAAATGTGGGATTATCTGTGTGCATGTTTTTGATTAATGCGACTCAGAAATGCTATGAAGGTAGATGGAAGATATATTTTATAAAGTCTTCATTCAAAATTTGTAGATTTTCAGCAAGAAAACCAGTGACATTCAACTATAGGAAGTTTATCTGTTCATCAATGTGTATGTTTGAAAGATAATTAAGAAATGCGGCTAGCTTCGTAGGTAAAACTCAGCATATGTACCTAATCTGTATGAAATCTTTGACAAAATCTGTCGAAGGATAGAAAGGCAGCCCTTCGTAGATATGTGAACTCGAAAACTCATAATAGCAAATGATTAGGTGCACGAGTATCAGTATATGATTTTTACGTTACAATTATAGGTCTCTAATTTTCGGCCGTATATATCCATTTGATAAATATTCTAAGTATTTGGTTACATTAATTCCAAAACACAATTAGCAAGATATTTTTTATGTGTGATCTTCATAAAACAGCGAGTTCTGAAACTTTCAAATTATTGAGAAAGGCATACTCGAGACTTGTCATTTCTTTATGAAGTTAGACATAAAACCCGTGGCATTGTGTAAGCAAACTGAAAAGTGGAGGGGGTGTCCCCTCATTTGTTTTAACAGAGCTGATGAGAGAATAAACTCTTGAAATTTATCTTAAGCTGCACACTTCGACTTATACTGATGAACTGCCACTGATCTTCTTTACTTATATACTTATTTTTTAAAAAAAATGCTCTTCAATTTTGTTGTACTAATTTTTTATGGGTTTCTTTTAAATGTTTTATTATATTACAATGGTTTTTCTTCTGATTTTATTTTTCCATGTTATAATTTTATAGGAAATGAAAAGTACTGGTTGCTTTACAAATGTGTAGTATTTGCATAAAGAGATGTTATTTAATACATAGGGATGAATTCACTTTTGAAACTTATTTTTAAGGGAAAATAACTTATAGTGATTTAAAGCCTCATGAATGTACTGTTTGTTCATAAGGATATCTCTGGCCGACAGTCGTCTATGTTTACGGCGGGAGTTATAGAAACAGGTTACTGCTGGAAGAGTCCATTTCGCAGAGGTAGAAATTCATTCAAGTTTCTTACGTTAGCGTGCTTAGCGCCTAATTGGCGGTATTGATATATTGCCTTTAATTTTCGAAAACAAATTCGAAAAATAATTCACTGGGCTGAAAATCATTTGCATACTTGGCATTTTGAAAATATATATTATTCCTGCTAGAATAATATAGAAATTCCTTTCTGATTAGTACAGAAAGAACAGAGTAAATCAAAAAGATAAACTGAATAATTATTTATATGTCTAACGACTGCACATGAAGAAAAAAATTAAGTAGAATCCAGCAAGACAAAAAATTAATTTTCATTTTATTTGTTTTAAATTTATGTAACCACTTAAGATCAAATTCTCCGCAGCAAATGCGAAGTAATCTGTCTAATTCAACATAAAAATAATAACATAATAATCGTAATTATTTCATAATTTTTACAAAAGGTTGCTGTTACAAAGTAAAATATCCATTGTTAAATATGCTTAAAACCTCTCCAAAATTAATTAATTTATTTATTTTTGATATATATACTATTTTTCGAAACTCAAAATTAACAATTACATTTTATCAAATTTTAAGGATAATCAAAAGTATGTTAAGCTGAAACTTTTGATTATCGACATATTGAATAACAGAAAACAAGAGCACATTATTAAAAAAAATAGAAAATAACAAAAAGGAATCAAATAAATTTCGTAGCTTCAGGAAATAAATTAAATAAAATTCTAAATCTTATATAACTTACGATTAAACTAATTGAAATGAAACAAAAAAAAAACAATTTTAAAATTCCCTTTTTATTTATAAAACACATTAATTAGTATTAAAAGAGTGCAAAACTAGCAGAGATCGTGTGACAGTTGTGTACTTTCAATTAAAAGAATTCTAAATCACTGTGACAAGATTCCGTTTCTTCTGAATCGGAATTCGATTCAATACTTCCAATCTGAATTACTAGTTCATCTACTAGTTCTTCTAAAACCCCATCTTTTTCTCAGTACGAATTTTCAGCATGTTTCAAGCAAAATTCTATGACATTATGCACAATTTTACGTGCTTGTGATTTTAAAGTCTCTCCATTCTTAAATCGAAAAGGCATTTTAAAGGATCTCAAAATTCAAGAGACAAAAATTATTAAATAATGAAATGCAGTTAATATTAACCAAAGAAAATATTAATAAAATATAAAAGAAGCAAGCTAAGCAAATATAAAGATACGAGCAACTGTGGTAAAAGCGAGAAGACGAATGAGCAATAGTTTTTTTATCGCTTCATTTTTTCGCCAAGATAAAGAATACCCCCGCAGACTTCCGTTCGATTCCTCCCATTCGAAATGGATCCTCCCTATCGACGCCTGTTTCTATAACGCCCGCCGTAAACATAGACGACTGTCGGCCAGAGATCTCCTTATGGACAGACAATAAGTCATTCAGAGACAAGTAATGAAAAAAAAAAAGACCAGAATAATAATAAAAAAAAATTAGAAGTCTTTACTTTTTAACCTTCTTAAAGTTTTATTAATATTAAGAGTCCCTATTTTCTATTTTCAAATGCGTTTTGCAATTTTTGATTCTTCATCGATTTTTTTTTTTGAATTATCCAATTAGGTCTACAGTTTTTAATATCTAGATGGCTTTTAATTTTCGCCAGTATTTCGAGTGACATTTATGTGCATTGCATATGTGCAATAGATGCAAAATATTGTTTGAAAAACAAATAGATATACAAGAAATCTAAGAATATTATTCTAGAATGCTAGTATTCTAGTTACCAGATGAAAGGATTATAGATATTTTTTCAAAATATCTAGGCATACAAGTATGACTCTTTTCATGTATCTATTTTATGGTTTTTATGAACATCCACGTTTTACACGAATTATTTGTTTGTTAGAATTAGATGGGTTTTTTTTTGGGGGGGGTGCCGTTCCTTTCTTGTGTTAATCTATTAAGGGTTTGTATTTTGAAGAAAGAAAAGAAATAGTGTTTTCTCATTTTTTTAGTACAGGTTATTAGATGTTTCAAAATAGATATAAGTGTTTTTATGTATTAGTTAAAATTTATAAAAATGTTTTTGAACTATGGTAACTACAATTCCTTCGTTATTCAAGTAAAAAGCAGTGATTTATTATCGTATGTAAAAAGGTGGCATCTTTTTTCGGGGGAGACCTTACCAGTTGACTTATTCATGTTTTTAAAAAATAAGCATATTCTTTCTAACAAGGCCTCTAAGAAACCAATGAACGTTTCTTCTTATTTGAATATTTTTGTTTAATATAAAATGTGTTTCTACTTGTTTTCATTTTAATTCTGCTTATTTATATTTTGCTTTCTGCATAAGAAATTTATAAAATAAAAGATCTGTCGCAATCATTTGATGGTTTAAATTATGCTGTTATTTTTATGTTAATAAATTCTAAATTATGCTGATCAATTTTCATTGGAATTTGCTTAGTATTATGTTATATTTTATTCAATAGAATTTGATAAAACTGTTCTATTTCTTGTTGTAAAGAGTACCTTAGAATATACCATAGTCTTCTAAATAGATTTTTTTAAATGGTAAAATTTTCTTTGGAATTATTTTTATGCTATTAAAAATTTCATTATGATTTGTATTTTGTCTTGAACATTACATTGGTTTAGAAGAAGCATTGCTCTTTTTGCGAGGCATCAATATTTTTCAATGTATTTTTTTAATCACTTTTAGTTTTATCAAAGATTTCAGCTGAAAATGAAAGACACCTTTATTAGTTTGAGTAATTTTTCTAACGCCTGTGTAGAAATATTACAGATATTTTATGAAAAAGTAGTTTTTAAAATGATTATATTATTTCATTAAAATCTTAATATTTGAACTGAATCTATTGGGCCTGTTTTGTGTTTATACATCAAATGTTTGTTTGAAAGTTGAAATAATTTCTGTGTTAAAAATTTTCAACAAATATTTAAAAAGAGTTCTGATATTAAATTATTTTTAATGGATAATCTATAATAATTGAGAAGATCTTTGACCCAGAGGCAACGCGAAATTCCTTCTCCTTTTTCCAAACTTCGAAGCCACATTTTTTTTTATTGTTGTAATTTTTATATTCATATAACTATCTATTAAGCAACCGATTTTAAGAATATTGAAATGACAAATTTTTTAATTGCCGTTACTTTCAAGAAAAAGGGTGTCAATATGTAGCATATAAAAAAAATTGATATTAAAAACTAATAATAAACAAAAGATTTACAAAATAATTACGAAACTGTTTTAGCAAATCTAAATACTTGTATACAAAGTTTAATCAAGGTTTTTAACCTACAAACCCTGTCAGCTAATTTAAAAAAAAAATTAAGTCTATCGTACTAATTTACAAAGAAATTTCAAAACAAAAAAAATCTTCAGGTGTTCTGAAGTTTTAGAGATACTTGCGTTTAATTTAAAGAAACTTTGAGTACAAAGCCTTTGTAGACCACAGAAAAGCGGTAAACTAAATTGTTCAGAATTCGATACAAATTAAAAATCTGAAAATTGCCTATTTCATGGCAGTCTGGTTTTGGGTAAATAACTATTCAAACCTGTATTAAATACCAATGCAAAAGAACTTATAAATTTTTTACTTCTTCTAAGTCACGATGAATTAAATTCTACGGATACACAAAATTTAAAGAGAGGGGGTGGGGAACAGTAATAGAAACTGTAATAGTTTTTAATACGTATAATCGGATGATTATTAGAACGAACAAAAAAGTTGTCAAAAAGAATTACTAAATAATATATCAAAGATAAAGAATGAATTAAAATGTGGAAACTAGACAAATCGTCTAGTAAAAATTTTTTATAAATCTAGCAGATGCAACACCTTAGTTTCAAAAATTTAGCTGTTTTTTTATAATTTGTTTTTGTTATTTTCTTTCCCCTGTATTCTCTTACTAGAAGACACTTTCCGTTTCGAGAATGTGCTGACGTATTATTCATATGAGAATTCATAGAATATCTGAGGTAATCGCAATTATTATATTTTATCGGATTATAACATCTTATAATGTTTAATTATAAGCTTATAAATTTGAGAAGCGACGATTAGAGGCACGAATGGTGAACATTTTTAGCCAGATAGATACTGTAAATTATTAGAGCCAATTACGTAGAAGTGACATTTTATTTACTTCCATTGAACTGCATGGTAGTGATTTGGAGATAGTATAGATAAGATGGACATTTCATGACCCAATTCCTTGTAAAATCTACAACACATGAGGGTTACTATACTTTAAACATATAGCTTGTCAAATACCTTCGAGTTAGATTATCAAGACAAGAAATGCCTTCCAAGTGTTTGTTCTCGATATCTGATCACGGTTCAAAACTTCAAGATTTGGGCTAATCCAAAAGTTAATGCAGCAAACGATACGGTAGTTTTAATAGAATTTAATCGTTTATAGCCAACTTGGAAACTTTGAAAGAATAGAGCAAATGATCATAGAGATTCCTCTTCATTAGTGAGTTTACCAGTGAAGCAAGAGTGAAAAAATGTCACTGATTGTGAAAAAAAGATTAAATCTATGCTTTCAAATGTAAATTTGTTGTTTATTTAATTACTACAGAATAAGATGTCATAGCAAAGCGAGTAAAGAGCTCACCTTACCTCTTATTTTAACTAGATGATCTAATACTTAATCTCTAAGAATTGCAAATTCAAGTTTATGAAAGAGATACCATAATTGCGTGTTTTGTCTTGCGCCCACCTTTATTTTTATGGTAAGGAAGACCACTGTTTTTATATTATATTTTTTAAAGAAGAAATAAACTCGTCATTAGTTTTTATTGGATAGTATTTCAATAATGTAAGTAACAGTATTGGGAGACCGATCAAAATTTTATCTGAAAGCAAGGAATTCTAAGTTTTTCTTCAGTTTTCGTACCGTTTTGATAAGTTTTCACAGAAGCGTCATTTCAATTATTTTGAAAACTGCTATTGTCATCTTTAGTAGTATTTATTTGCCTTCTTGTAATTAAAAAAAATGAACGATTCTGAATCGATTTTTAACGGAAGAAGTTAATTTTATCTTTTAATAGTGCATGCTCTAACTTATAGAAGAAAAATGTTACAGGTCGGATAATTTTTGCTTTTGTTCCAATGAAATCGAATCATGGTTCTATTAAAGAGCACATTTTTAGGACATCGTCAAGGGCTGGCAGGAAGGAAGAGTGGAGAACGAAATCACATGTTCATCCGCACTATGGAAAAAAATGATCTCGCTTCTTTCCAACTCCTGCGAAGGATACAGTTTTCAAATAATTCTAATATTAGACACACAAATATCATGAAATTATTAAGACGTGTCCGATGAAATATCATAAATTTCTATCATTTATAGCCTTTTCAAGAAAATATGTAATTAGCATTTGAATTTGCACTTAATCTCATTTAATTATATCGTCTTCTAATAAATCTTTCACAAAATGAATATGTAAATTCATACACCTTGATTTACGCGAAATCCTAAACTTTTAACTATTAAATTGCTGTTTACCTATCTGAGTTAAAGATATATTGTTTACATTTCAACTCAGATAAATTTACAATCTAATTAAGGTTTTTACAAATTTCGGAAATTACATCCTGCTTCACTTGTTGAGCGATTAACACGTTTTTGTTTGTAACATTTTCGGGAAATAATGATTTTTCTGATAAAATTACGCCATCAGAAAATGTTTTTTCCATTTTTCGCGTTTCCTCAGTTAGCATTTAGAAAAACAAATTTGTTATCCTGAAACAATTTATCTCTTGTACTCATCAAATATCTTAATGCAGTTTTAGCTATATTATACTGTCTTTTTTTATGGTTTTCAGTTAAACTGTGAAAAATAATTGTTATATCAGGGCGCGTTCTATTAGCTTTGTAAAAGTTTACCAATTAGTGCCTAATACATAGTAACTTAATCTGTTCATTTGTACAGGTGGTCCCACAAGGATGCAGCATCTAATTTTTACAGATTCATATAGAATATGTCAAGACGAATATTTTGATGCATAAAATGTGGGGTCGAAGAACATAGTGTCATAGTCTAATTAAGGTTTGAATATTGTGTTATGAAAACTTCAAGAAATGAGAACAAAAAAGTGAAAATCAATGTTTGTTGAGAACTCTCAATGAGTCATGTTTTCGAAATGGCTGTCGATAGAATGACATGGTCAAGCCGGGACTCGAAGTTCACAATTTTCTGCAGAACATATGTTCCAATATCGTTGACCTCGGTTTCAATTGCTGCTCTCAAGTCGTCCAATGTTGAGGGCTATGTAAGATGCACTATGTCTTTCAGAACCCCCATAAAAATCATACGGGTTAAGATCGGGAAAGTAAGGTGACAACTCTACACCATTGCCTGTTTTCGTAATGGATTCCAACCCGATCAGTCTATCTTGAATATATTTGACTTAGAGATCGAAATTTCGCTGAGTGTGGTGAGGTCTAGCACCATTTTGTATAAACCAATAATAGGTTATTTTGTCTATGGCTTGCAAGAATGGGATAATACCATCATCCCACATGTCAAAATAAACTTCACTTGTGACATTTTCGATTAAAAAAATTGCTCAATAATGCGCACCGAACTGTAAATCCAAATGGGTGCAATAGCCGAAATATTGTAAGATGAGAATCTGCAATGGCTGAGAACCTCCAGTTTTATTTGTTAACATATTCTTAGAGGTGGAACATGATCCGATTAAAATCACTTTCGCCACATTCAATCTTATTTATCATCTTTTTTTTTTTTTTTCAAAATACCCCCCCCCCATAAACCTTCCAAATCGGTTAATGGATGATTGGTTTGAATTTTGTAAGAGAACAGAGCAACATGCTTCCTAGTTATCCGACGCTTTTGGGCATATCGTCGTTATCAGACCACCTGCCTCTTTTTCTCCATCGCCAGCACATTATCCAGACATTGCCGGTCACCTTAAATCATCGTAATTTCTTTTAATCGTTGTGGCGATTAACGATTTTTTTTAAAAAAAAATTCCTGTTTTCTAGCTTTATATGACTAGAATTTTCATGTTTCCTTGCAGTCTTTTTCCCCCTCTCATTGGGTGCCACAAATTTGCATTGTCATCTAGGGAAGCTTCCATGCCGTGCAATCATCGTATGCATCGTAATTTGGGATATGTCTGCCGGATTCGTAATTAAATTTCTTCGTGTAATTGACTATGATGCTATATTTGGTGACCCCACGTATTATATATCAAATTAATCATCTTAATGCGCTCTATTCGAATTTGTAAATATTAGGTTGCATGCCTTGCGGGGCACTTTGTAAATGGAAAACTCGATCTTCTTTTACTATAGTAGTTTTGACACTTTTATATTTTTCTATATTATGTTTCACTAGTAATGAATCAAAATACCTAAAAATTTACCAGCTTTATTCTCATGCCTTTCAAATACAATTTTAATCATGGTTACAATTCTGGACACATTTCACTATTATTACAGAAAATAGCTAAATCATCTATGTACATGTATAAATTAAGAAACACAACTGTTTGAAGAAGATTACATTCGTGCAAACCTTTCCAATTCACTTTTTAATGTTTTGACAATTTCTACCTGATTGGGATAAGCTATTGATATTCTTTTTCAATTTGCAAAAACCTTTTCCTATCCAATTAATTTTTCATTACCAGGTAAAGGGTCACATACAACCAAATTCTAGATTACTACTCAATTATATATATTTTTACTTTGCCGAACTAAATAAACAACTTTGGTGCAAGTACAATTAACAATCGGAAAGATTCTATATTTATCACAGAAGAAAGTGCTTTGTATTATTTTTATATTTTATCTGGTTAAAAACCGAACAAGCCTTGTTTATATTTTATTTCACCAAAACTGTTTTGCTTTAAGCTCATTTGCTTTTTATTTTGTTATTGCTGTTTTGTATTCTACACTCTATAACAAATTAAAAAAAAACGACGCACCAAGAAGCAATCATCCGATTGCTTTAAAATTTCGTATGCATGAGTGTTTAAACCAGATATGCAAATAATTAAATTTTGGTGTAAATTAATAAATAGTTTGATCTCCAGCGCACCGAAACTGCACATCCAGCAGATGTATATAAGGAACAGTTTTTTAACGGTTGTTAAAACTTTCTGTTTGATTGCGATTCAGATTAACTTTCAACAACTTAAAAATGCCTTGCTGCAGGGTTCGTGCTCATTTCAAACAACTGTTAGAGTTTGACTGGGGTCGAATCATTGGATTGAAAGAGGACGGTTGGAAAAATCGCAGAATTGCTCGTCATTTGAGTCGAAGCGGTGCGGCGATTCAAGGATACTGGCAAGGATGGGTGGAAAATGGCAAAGTTCAGCGTCAGGATGGTAGCGGCCGACCGAGGGCCACAATAGATCGTGAGGACGGAGTAATTGCCCGATCAGCTGTCACAGCGCCTTCTTTATCTTTATCAACCATCAGACGTTCAACCCAAACACAAGTGTCCACCATGACTATTCACAGACGGTTTAGACAGCGAAATATACGCTCGCGCCTACCTTTACGCCACTTCCACTTACGCCTGCTAATGCCGAGCCAGATTACAGTGGTGCAGGGCTCTATGAGGTTGGAATGAGGCCGACTGGGAACGTATAGACTTTAGCGACGAATCCCGCTTTCAACATATCATCGGAGACATCCAGGGAAAAAGGGGGATCCTGCTTTCACTATTGCACGCCACACTAGCCTCAACAAGGCATTATGGTCTAAGGGAATATTTCCTTTGATAGCCGGACCCCTTTGGTCGACATTAGATGTACAGTTACTGCACAGCGGTACGTCGACGACATCCTAAGACCTGGTTTGCTATCGGTCCTTTTGCAGTACCCTCTGTTGGTTTTTTCTGTCCGACAATGCCACGCCACATACGGCATGTGTTGCTATGAACTGTCTGCAAGCTTGTCAAACACTTCCTTAGCCTGCCAGATGGCCAGATCTCTCTCCCATCGAGCATGTCTGGAATATGATTGGAAGGTTATTGCAGCTGCCACGGAATGCTGATGACCTCGTTCGACAACTGGAGTGAATTTGGCTGGAAATACCACAGGAGACAACCCAGAAGCCCTATCGGTCTATGCCACGCCATGTGACAGTTTGTATCCAGACTAGATGTGGGTCAACACTTTATTGAACTTGTTACTGTAACTCTGAAATAAATTATTGAATTATTCTGAGATTTTAATCATTTACTATTCTGTATATTTTCTTCCTGTTGACCAATTTTCGTCTCAATCGGGCAACTCCTTCTTGTTGTGTCGATTTTTTTTGCTATTGAGTGTATATCGTTCAAACTGCTCCATTCTGAGCAGTAAATTCAGAAATGAATCCGACTTATGAAAACTAAAAAGAATATGCCTTATGTCGAAGCAGATGAATAATCTTACGTACGAATAACAAAATTTAGATTTAGATGGACCGAAAAGTAATTAATTAAATTTATCTTCTCAGACTTCATATATTTGAATTACTGGCTATTTTCTTCACCAACCATTTTATGATTTCGCAATACTACATAAATTTCTACATGAAAATGCAGATCCTTTTATAGGCAATTTTGCTAAGAATTTCTTCTTATTCTGGTAATGTAGGATCCTTATAACATCTTTATTCCTTCATCTATACCTCAAATATTCTCAAAGTCTCTCTGGTAACTATTAAATTAGTTATTTGCTGACATACACTGTAAAATATCGTTTCTAACTGAACACAACAGCAACAGATATCCTGTTTTCGAAACTCCGTTTAAAAACAGCATTTATGGGGTTATTTTAAAAAACAAACGTTAAATGAAAGTTGAATTAATGTTTTAAATTAATTTAATCGAATTATAGTCATTTTCAGAAACTGAAACTTCAATATTCAATTGAAAATTTTGATTAATACGATGATGTGTTTATTTTTTTATACAACATAGGTGTCCTACTCGAATGATGAAGAAAAAGCAAACTATTGAACATTCTCTATGAGATATTTTACCAGAGGGCATTTTCTGAGTCTTCTCAGTTTTCCCTGTTCGAGTGACCGATAAGAGAAATCTGGAGAAATAAACTGAGAATGAGAACATCTCCACTCCCCGATATAAGAAGAATACGTAAAATTGTTGGACTTTTTGTGACATTAACAATTTTGACAATTTGTCAAGCAGTCAAACTGTCTCTCTAAATTGTTTAGTTCAATTCCTAATCTTATACTATAATACGAGGAATGGTTGTCGAGCCGAAAATCGCCCCAGAATTAATAAACTCCGGTAAACTTGGGGGTCTGGGGGTTTTGGCCACGAGGAATCGATTGGCGCCGGTTTTGAAGCGCTACGGTTGAGCAGTTCGGAGTTACAGATAGGATATTTTCAAACTTTATTAGTTCGCCATAAGGGCTACTTAAATTTTCAAGTGGTAACGTGCTGCCATCTATATCAATATTCATATATATTTTTTTTCATTTCATGCAGACACGTGATGAAAATTGCATTTTTATATGTTTAATGCGCAATAATAATTTATTTTTTTAAATTTGAGTTTTTGTCAATCTGATGGAAACATATTAATAAGATAATTTTTTCCCTTTTACTCGTAACGCATGCTTGGACCTTAAGTTTTAATTTTATCTGATATTATAATACGAGGAATGGTTGCCAAGTGGAAAATCGCCCCACATTTCCGACATTTCAACATTCATCAGAAAAAAATAAGGATAACTTTGATATTTTTACTAAATTTTCTTTCAAAAAAGTACGATTCTAATTCCACTGCTTTTTATTAAGGGAAATTTGTTAATGAAATTTTGAATTTAGCGCTCGTTCGTTAACTAAAAAGATTCGTTCTTTTTTATTCGTTCAAAATTTATGTATATATGTTTGGTTTTTCTAAATAAATTTGTCAAAAATATTGAACTTCAACACACTTCAATCTTTACACTGCTCACTTTGTACCATTTCTTTAATTGCATAATTTTTTGTTATCAATTACATTTTATTTCCTATGACTTTTCAAACTTTACCTTTGTATAGAATAGTTCCCTTTCCAAACTCTAACTTTGTTTAGAATAGTTTACAATGGTGCACTTTGACCGGTTATCTTTTCACCAATGGTTTCACAAATTTTCTTATGGCATGTATTGTTTTGATAAATCACAATTGAAAATTTAGATATTCGAGTTAGCTTCGATACCTGTTTTCTCCGAGCGGAGCTCGGTCACCCACTGGTAAAAAAAATTCCAGAAATTCTTTTCTGTCTTATTAAAAAATAGAAACCAATTCTAATGTGTAGATAGATTAGAATTACATTCGAAACTATTTCATACTGAAGAGCTTCGGTGTTTTAGTCAAAATTAAATTTTTCCATTAATCAAAGAATTAAACCTGTTTTAAATCTTGGAATCAAAATAAATATCTACTTTTATCGCGAGATTGTTTTTAACACATCTTCATTCCTCCTCCTCTTTTTTATGTAATAAATTTTTTATGCAGATTCATGCTAATAGAAGGGAGATACCCCGTAATTTCACCCCTCACGGTGTGCCAAAGCTGAAATCAGCGAGATAGGTGAAAATGGTCAATTGGTAATTTTCATTATAATTTTTTTGAATTTCCTCTGATACTAATTTTTTTTTCGAAATTCTTATCCTTCAAAATTCATATAATAAACAGCATCAGCTTTTCATTATTTTGACTTGTTTTATTTTTGATAAAGTTTGACTTGTTTTATTTCGAAGTTTGATGGTTTCATTTATTTCCCAATTTTCTCAATTTGGGGAAGAATAAAAGTCAACCTGTTTAAGCGTCACATAAATTATTAATATCTTCCTTCTCCTTCCAATTTTTTAAAATAGGAAAACAAAAAAAAAACAGAGAAGGGATTCATTAAATTGAATATCAAACTATATAACTAGCTATTCAAACATTAATTTCCATATTTGTTAAAAGCGTTACAAGAAAAAAAAAGTTATTCTGGCCTATTGTGACTGCATATGTTTTTTAAGAATCTCTGGTGTGAAATCAACAATCCTTTTTATTTATTGTGAATCTGTTTTAAACAATCAAAACTAAAAAAAGGCCTTTTCAATTCATCAAAACTTATAATTTAACTTGCTGTAAAATAAAATTAAATTCAAGGAATTAAATGAAAATAAAAATTTTAATTACTGAAACTGTTGGTTGTAAATATGTCTTACTCTTTTGAGCCAAGCGGATTTCGTTTCTCATTTCACAATAATAATATTGTTAGTCAATGCATTTTGAAATGGAAATTTTCTTGTCACTAACAAACCAGTGGCTGATTTTGAAGGAACAAATTTATTTGCACAAATGCTTCAGAAAAACGAATTAAATCAGCAAATTGATTGTAAAGAGACGACTTAATATACTTGTTGTTTTTGCTTTCGTAATATTTTCGAAGATCGGCTCTTTAGTAAGATACTCTTCAATATTTTCTTCAATTTTACATCGAAAAAAATATTAACACACGGTCAAAAGAAAAAAAAATTATTTTTTAAAAGCATAGTATTGAACAAATATATAAAATAATAAAAGAAATAATAGATTGAACTTGAAATATTGTTAACAAATATTTCTAAACTTTTGTAATGTATGCCACACTTGAATAGTTAATATTTCTTTATAATTTGTTTGCCTCACTTTTTGCAGCTTTGAAAATATTTTTTAACAAAACAAAACCCGATTTCTTTCAATAATTCAGCAGTTATTTTCTCCGGTTATTTACATCCAATTTTTTTCTGGTGAAAAAATCGAGCAACACATAGCTCTAGGGATTCTTTAGCCATTTAAAATGCTCAAAATTCAAATTTTATGGAAGTTTTATTGTTTAATGAGCTTTGTTTACTTTCATTTAAAAGACCAAACCTTACCTTCAATAGGAAAAGTCAATTGTTATCTCGTCTTGAGGTGAAGGAAAAAGTCCCCCCCCCCCAGGGTGTGAAGTCTGGTAATTATCTTCAGTAAAGAATGGCCAAATAAGTACTTTTAATTTTAAATGCTTTTATCTTAAGAAGTCCCCGATAAAGCTGCATAGAACAAAATTAAAATAACAACAAATATTCAGAAAAAAACTTAGATAATCTACATCCGTGCGAAATGCTGTCCCAACAGACGCTCAAGTACTTCTCGAGAGCGCAAGGGTTCTTCAAACAGTTACTAGGCAACTAGAAGATTTTGCCATAGTGACAAAATGTTTACCAATCAATAGCTTATTTTGGAATTCCTTCAAAAAAGTTGCTTCGAAAAGTCTATGACAATCAGCTTTTAAGTATTTGAAAATTGTAGTATTTATAAATTTGAGGATAAATGGCCGAATTTATATATATATATATATATATATATATATAAATGAAGGGATTTAGCGTATTTTTGAAAAGAAATAATTAAAATAATGAGTTAATTCTTCCAACGAATGCTTAGAAAATTCTATAAAGCAACTGGAACACTTCTGGTATATCGTATTTATCTGTTTGTTAGTTGAAAAACCGTTTTGCGCATATAACATTTTTTTAAAACTTCTATCGGAAGCTTGTGAACTTATGCCACTGGAATTTTTTTCAATTTTTTTATTTTTTGATCGTTAAATAGATTTCTTTAATCCTTAGGTAAAAAAAAATCTTAAAGAGTTGTTCAACAAAAATGTCATGGATTCAATAAAAAATTTCATTTTCATTTTTATTTTTAAAATGATATAGAGGCTGTCAATAATAATAATAATATGTTTTCGATTTATTAATATATTTCAAAAAATAATGAGGTTTAAATTTTAAACAGTCCTTTGATCCTAAGAAATTATATTCTTCAAAATATTCTTGACACTTCAATTTTCAAATAAATAAACTTTTTTGTTTTCTTCATACAAATCGGACCGATTCATTAAGTTTGAAATATTAAAATATTAGAACAATCAACATTCTCATAATCTAAGTCAATCATTCTTGTGAAATTCAAGCAATGATTGACTTTTTTAAGGCAGTCAATGAAGGGATTTAAAATCACCCGTTTTTATAGAGTAGTGATTTTGAAATTTTCATAGATCAGTCAACTTTAGTGATTGTAGGCTTTTAATTCCGATATTAATGTTTTAAGAATATTTTGACACAGAGCAGAAGATATATGCAAACATTTAAAATTGACATATAATCAATTGACATACAACTCAACGGCATTCCTTTACAGGAAATAGAATTATTTATTTCTTTTAGACCATTTGTTGTGTATTACTAAAGGTTTACACATTAGTTATTGGGCTTCGATTAGAGTAGATATACATATTAAACCATATTTGCCTTAAATAAAATTGTATAAATGAATTAATAATATTGATATTGCTAAAGATCATAGAAAAAATTTCCTTGAATTTACTTTTCAAAATATACCATGTTTCTTATTTATTTCATTTCATACAGACACTTGCTGAAAACTTCATTTTTATATATTTTATTTGTAATGACAGTTAACTTATTTTTTAATTTGAGTTTTGGGCAATATGATGGCAACACGTTGATAAAAATTAAGCATTAACGTTTAACCACTTAACTGTTTTGCCCGAGTGCCACTCGTGCATCGATTTAGCGAATTTTTGTGGTTGTAAGCTAAAAATGAAGCACTTATAATGATTATAATTCAATATTAAAATTACTTTAAATTCATAGATAAGTCAATTATTCAATGGATTTTTATTTGAATCAAAATAAAAAATATATTCTCAAAATAGAAGATGTCATCTTATTAGAAAGTAAAGAAATTAAAACAGTTAAGTGGTTAAATGCTCGTGCAATTGAAATTTTATTTTTATTTTTTGCGAAATAAATTATTGAAAAATAGGATAATATTATTTTTAAAAATTCAATTAAAGTAGAAATTTAACTTGTTGGTCTAAAAATTAGCAATATTGAAGAAAATTATTTTTTGAACTTCAATATGGTATAAAATCAATTTTATACTGTAATGTTTTTGAAATTATGGCGGGAAACGAAAATAATTAAAAATTAACGAAAAATTCGCTTAGTTTTTAATTAAATGAAATTCTAATTTAAAAATTTAAAAAATCACTCCCAGGTGCACATTACCGAACTCCAATGTCTACATTTGCAATGTATATATGTAAAGCTGTCAGTCAAATGGTCTGACATGTAGAGTGCCAACACACTCGCACGTTGAACTTTATTATAAGTATAGATTGCCGTTAATAATGATAATAATAGCTTGCTGATGTAAAATTTATTGACCTCCCCCCACCCTTTTCTTTATCAATATTTCTACTCTGGCTACTTATGCTCACTTATTAAAGACTTTTTATTAAACCCTAGGGATACGGAAAGGGTGTATTTCCTTCACTTTTTAAATAAAACTAGCTTTTAATTTATAATGTTCTAGCAATGCAGTATATTATATACGTGCTTTTTAATTGCGAATGCTTTAATAATACAATGACACAGCTTCAGGATACATGAGTTTTGCCAAAGTAGAACGCAAACCTTAGAGCATTATCCTAAATATTCATTCATTAATGAGTATTTCTTTCCTTTTTACTAATGAAAGCAAGTGGTTCTATACACACAGCTTTACTATACATGATATTACAGCTTTTATGTACATAAATGAAACAAAAGATTTTTATACATGTAATATATGATATTACAGTATTTTTATGAATAGAAATGTTAAGTCACGTGTAATTATTACATAAAATGTTTTTTTTAAATAACTATTTTAATAGTTCAAAAGTTTTGGAATCAAAACTTCGAACTTTTCTTAAAATCAAATTCCACAAAGCGAATTAATTAAAATCAGCACAGTAAAAATACATATATCAATCAAATTTATTAATTAGAGGAATAAGGATTAAAAATCATAGGAACGGATCTAAATATAATTTTTCAGAAAGGATTATTTCGGATGTTTTTGAATTCGACCGAGAAATTCCGATAAGAGGGATAGTAGCATCTAGAGGACAGAATAAGGGTGGTAAACCTCGTTTTGTGGAAGAAAATCCGAAAAATAGTTATGAAGGGTGAACAGAAAGAGCTAATAATTAGTAGAAAACCAATTACTTACTGTAGAGCAAAATAGTATAACAGTTTAAGGCGAGAAATTTTTATAGCAATTGATTGAAACTGCTGACGCGAAATGCCTTCGTACAAATGGAAACCCTGTCTTAGTGTAGCAATGCAAAGAATCTAAATCAACCGCAGTGGGAAGAGCCTAGTGAAACACGTATTTTGAGGCATACATTGCTTACCCTCATCTCCCATTTCCGAGATATTAAAGTCATTTTAAGGGAAGACGCGACTTTGGGTTAAAAGCGAAAGGCTCGGCAAACAACGATCAGGATGCCAATATCTTGAATATCTTTGCATGATTTTTTTCTTTTTTAAAAAAATAAATAATGGGGATATAATTCATGCACTAAATTAAAATAAAATTGTTTTTAAAAAATCCAAAACAAATATATAATATACAAGGCCAAATAAATAAAATATGTTATAATATAAATATATAATATAAAATAATTAAAAAAAACAATAGGATGGAAATATCTATCATCATGCAAATTTACATGTTAAGCTCATTACAAATTCTTCAATGTTCCTCTCTTCTAAATTTCTCCAGTAAATATTGCTTTTATTAGAAATAAAATCGCTGATTAGTTATTAACAAAATATTCAAGAAATCGCACGTTTCTTCAAACCGCAACAAACAACGAAATGGCAAGTTCAAAACCACTGTAATGATTGTGATATTTGATTTCTTTTAACTACTATGTTCCTTATTGCACAATAGTCGTGAAAAAAAGCTACCAGCAACAACCAATTTATAGTACACCTGTTTTGAGTACAGTGTTTTGTTCACCAAATGTTATGAGGGAAATTTCCATCGCCGTGCAAAGAAGGGTTAGCGAAGTTACAACAACTGTTCTAAAATATTCCATACTTTGCTCTGTAGAAGAGTCGCAATCGCTTTATAAGGCAAATGAAATCAAAACTTTATACTGTTACAATACTTTCCAATCCTTAGTATCGAAGGCTGAAAAAGAGGAAAGGCTTTTATTTGTTTGAGCAAGAGCATTTCTAATAGCAAGAATCTCTCGCCAAGCATTTCCCGGGAATCGAACGCAGGCACTTTGCCGAGCGGAAACCAACTGACTCTTCGAGCGACCTATTATTAGGTCTAGACAGAATTTAAATGCAATATTTGCCTTGAAATCGAATTAGAATTTTAAAGTTAGATTACAGTTTTAATATTATTTAAAAGAAATGCTCAGATAATTCCTCCTATTACACGTCGTTTGTCAAGGTTTTCTTTTTCCTTCCGATGCAATAAATTTTTGAGTCAGAATTTCAAGTTGTACTTTGAACACCGCCAACACCGAAGATTGGGCAATATTAGATTTGTAAACATCGATTGATTTGTAATTTGTCATTTTCTGAAGGAGCGACAGATTTATAGGTGAAAAATTAGATTGTAAATATCGACGAAGCAATAACTTGCCATTTTCTGAGGAAATCTTAACAGCGTCTGACTGAAATATGTCATGATCATTACCAACGTGCCTTTTACTTTTGTAGAGAACTCCATTTTACTAGATAAAATTACGGAATAAAAATACATCTCTATCAAGTTTTATTTGCGCTAGATCGAAAACGAAATTCAATAACTAAAAGCGGAATTTGAATCCCTCAAAGATATTTCCAGCTTCAAAATCCTTCGCAGCGTATGTTCCTTTTTCCTGTTTGATTTCTTGGTTCGTGTAATTTTAGTTCTCAAGATGAAACTTCAATATTTGGTTTCTTTTTGGGTTTGGGTTTTCCCGAACGGATTGAAGCAGCTGTGTGAGAAGGCTGCATTAAGAAACAAAATGTATTATCTCTGTAATACAAATTCTGGATGAAAATTCATATATTGTTTTATTTAATCATTTTTAAACCATTTTTTAGAAACTATAAATACCCATACGAATTCTCATAAATTGTAGATAACGATAATAACGGAAATATTACGCATTTTTTCTACATTGACTAAAAAGAAATTTGGGTGAAGTATATAATTTTCACAAAGAATCAATTATTTGTATGATTTTGAATTGGTATTGGAGAGAATTCCAAATACGTTAAGATATTACTCGATTTAGAAAATTGGATATTGATGATAACTGTCGCTAAAGTTGTTTTTTTTTCTATTTGGCAATGTGAATCCCTTGATATTATATTAATAGGCACATAAAATATTATTATAAAGAAAAATTACCATATATCATTTTATTTTTTCCTTGAAAATCTTTGAAAAAAAATCGTTACTCGCTCTTGACTTCAATTAGAGCTCGAAAGTCGAAACTTCGAATATATATAGATATATACGAATGATATAGAAAGAAGAAAAACTGATGTAGAAGGAACTGTCAAATTCTTTCAAGAATTCTTCAGCTGATGGAAGAACCTGTACTAGAGATAGATCTAAATGTAATCGAATTTATGTTATTGATTTTTAAGTAAAGAAGTTAATTTGTTTTATTTTGGCAAACCCGCCTATAAGTATCAAGGTTAAACACGTTAAGGATCTTTAATGTTAAAATTCTATGAAAATTTTGAAAGAAAACATACAAACTTGCATATTTCATTTTCCCAGTCATTATGTTTCAAAACAATTTAGCATAATTAATAATAATAGATACTTCATAATTATCGTCTATTTAAATTTTTGTATTGGCTTAAATGAAACGGCAGTTGGAAAAAAGAAAAACAGATCAAATATCCAAGAATGAGTTTTTATAGTTTCTCTGTTATGAGACTGAATTTTACTTTTTGGTTACCAGCCGAGAGAAACTACCAAAGTTTTGTTTCTTAGAGGAAACTAGGTTGTTGAAGTTTTCATAAATTCTTCAAAGAAAACAAGGCTAAGGCTTATTAAAAGATGGGGTCAAATAAACAGTGAGGTGAAGCGGTCTACAGAATAGAGACAGTAATTGTCTATAATTTTGTTGGCCTGTTTAGTTTTTAAATCTTTTGTATTATAAACAATGTTCTTAAGTTTTTTTTGTCAACATTTCTTCTATATGAATTGGCATACTTCTGATTTTATATTCGACTCTGTCAGTGGAAAATTAAAGAAGTTTACTTTACCATTTTTGTCATATAAAATTCCTTAAAATTTGATGATATATTGTTCACTCTTGCTCCTAAGGTGCCGAGTTCTATACCTAAAGAAAGCGTATTCATTTGACTTTTTACTTTAGAACTGTTTAAATTACATGCGGTCAAATGAATTAGGCTTAGCTGTTGAAGTATGAAAACTTATTTTTATGTCTAATAAGAAACATTAAAGAGTTTTCTTTAAACACAGTTTGGTGCATAGCTTGACTGGAACTAACTTTAATTGAGACCATTTGTTTCCAATCTTTTTAAACGAAGGAACAATGTCAGTTATTCAAAACTTCTTCACCTATATTCGTTTGAACCAACTTTAATCCATTAAATAGTTTTCTCTTCTAGAAAAAAGGGTTGTGGTGAAACATTTGGATTTCTTAAAACTTATAATAATAAATTTGGATTTTTGTTATAGAAATTTCAGAATTTTTTGAAAGTAACATAATTTTTTGGGAATACCTTATGTCTGTTGCAGATTTATGAGGGGAGCAAAGAATTTCGTTGGAATAAGAATGAGGAGAAAACACCCTCATCTGCTTGATTCATGTCGTATCCACAATGCTTGGGAAGAATTTGGTTACTCTTTTGAAAGAATTAATGATAGATATTTTTAGGGAATCCAACTAGTGAACTGAACATAACAAAAGGGTTTATTAAAATATGCTCTATATTAAATCGGAAGAAAAATTTTTAGTAAATGTCAATTCTCATCGTCGGCTCTTATGTTGCAATAAACATGTCAGCTGACGCTTTGACTCTTTTGTATTATGTTTTCCTCAATAACAATAAACAAACATAGAAATGTTTATACAGGAGAATAAAGGAGTTATCATTAAAAAATTGAATATGAAAAGAGAAGAAAAGCTAGAATAGTCTCTATTCAGAAGGAGGAAACTCAATATATTTGTAATGAATCACTGCAGTTTGAGTCAAATATTTTTAGACGGAGACACTCCATCTATCGTATTAAATGGCCCAAATAATTGTGTAAAAGAAGAGTTTTTTATAAAGTTAAAAAGGCCTGTGCTGTACGTCCCTCTGGGAAATCCTCCACTGAGCTGCCTTTCCTCAACTAATCGAGCTGCGAGAGGTGATATTTAAGAACAAATGTTTTGAGCATCAAAAGATTCATGCATTGGAGATTCATTAATATCAAGTTGATATGAAACTAAACCTCCTATTGAAGATTCAGGTCAACTGACTCCTGCAAACCTTTCAAAGTCTAAATTATTTGCTATAAAAAAGCAGTAAGAGGATCAAAGCCATAATTAGTAAAAAGTCAAATTCAACATGATATCGAAATATATTCTTCATTTCAGATTGCTTAATTCAAAATGATGAGTGAAATACAATCTGCTGTTGAGTTTTTAAAAAAGGGGGAGGTGGGGGTATGCTATTGACAGTAGTTTGAGCACAAATTTAAGGCTGTAACGAAA
This sequence comes from Argiope argentata, assembly GCA_026289955.1. Lineage (NCBI taxonomy): Eukaryota > Metazoa > Arthropoda > Arachnida > Araneae > Araneidae > Argiope > Argiope argentata. The sequence continues at coordinate 591,784 of JAOUZG010003378.1, forward strand.
ATATTACATCCAGGAGCTTGATTATAAGAAAATATGAATGAAAAAAAAAAGAAGACCCTATTAAGGAAAACAAGTAATAAAAAAATTTTGAAGATGGAAAGAAAATGCAAGTGAAAAATAAAAAAATTTTAAACTATTAGCTCAAAAAGGAAAAAAAAAATTAATGGATTAAAAATAATGCACAAATAAATAAAGTGACTGCTTTTTTAATGGGATGAATCTTTTGTTTAGTTTTTTGTGCTATTTTTGCCTCCGCTTTTATTTTAACAAAGCTGTTTTAGTAAATAATTAATTTTCCATTCACGAATTTTTATTTGAAAAAAATCTATAATATTTTTTAATATTTCAGTCACTTTTTGTATAAAATCATTTCTTTTATTGCTCAATTAGTCAAACTTATTTTACTTCTCCGGGTTTAAGTTTGGCATGATTCATTATTTATGAAGTTCCGCTTTTTTTATTCTAAATCCGTGCGATGTTTGTAAACATTAACCTCATTTATAAGAATAGGAAACTTTTCGAAGAGAAAAAAGAGAAAGAGAGAGAAAAAGCTTTGAAATTTAGCAGAAATTAGATTTCCTGTCTCGGAGTTTTTATTTTCACATCATTTATGAAATGTCCTGTGATTCTTTTACGTGAATTAAGAAATTAAAAAATCTTCCTCTTACGATTACAGAAAATACAATTAAAAGTAGTTTTAATTTATTTAAATTAAAAGTAGTTTTAATTTATATACTGAATTAAACAAAATATATTTCAATTATAAACAATATCTTACGGTTATTTTAATAAGTTCAAAGGACCAGAAAAAAATTGTATTATTTTTGAATCTGAATAAAAAAATACTCCAGTCAGCCAAGTGTTATCGTAATTAGAATCCTTTGAAGAGGCTCGAAAATTTGAAAAATACCTGGTTTTAGTATCTGGAGAAGATAATATGGATAACACTTATGTTTTCTGACATTAAAATAATTAATTGTGCATTTTTCATCGTGACATTTTCCAAGTTTTGTGCCTTGTGGATCGATTATCACAACGTTCATTATAATCTTCTACTAGTTTCAGAATTAACACTTCATTGTGTCCGAACTTATGCTGAATCCCTTCAGCTTTATTATTTCTGTTATTTTTTAGTGTAAATTTAAGAAATAAAAATTCGGTTACATTCTTTAAAAACTGTTTTAATGCTCTCTCTCTCTCTCTCTCTCTCTCTCTCT
>JAOUZG010003378.1:593100-603294 GCA_026289955.1 Argiope argentata
TTAAGCTCTTTTTATTCCATCATGGGAGCAGGCATTATTTACAAGCGAAGGCGACGAGCACAACACAGAACGACACCACACGGAATTAACGCAAAAGCCAAGTGTACAAAAGGGGCAGGAAATCATTATCCCTGGCCTTAAATAACAAGAGTTTGATGGGGAAAATATTTTTTATAGAGCTTATAAAATCAGATTTAGATGGGGATTTCCATGTCTCACGCATAAGAGGTAAGGGAAACACAGGGATCTTTTTAAAGGTATTTTGTTTAGGTCTGCAATTTTCATCTCTCCCACGGAGTGTGAGAAAGTAACCGGCGTTTAGCTGTTTCAGCATTCTTATACCGCTTATGTTGAAGATATAAGAGAATATTTTAGAATGATATTACTATGGATTAAATTAAGATAGCGCTTTGGAAATTAATTAGGATTAAAATTTAGAGTTTAAAATATCATTACACACACACACACACACATATATTCATCCACTACAAGTTACAAATTTACTAGAACTTGAGTGGAGGAATACAAAGTATTTTGTATTCCAAAGTATTTATAAAATACTTTGTATTCCTCCACTCAAGTTCAAGTAAATTTGTAACTTGTAGGGGATGACATTTGATATTAATATAGTTTTTTCAAATATAAATTCCTTAGTTTTTTATTAATTAATTGAAAACTAAATATCTCGTCAAAAATCCTCATATCGTTGCCGCCAAATAAGTAACGAAATCATTTTGTTTTTTCCTACACTAATGGGGTTAGGTTTAACATGTTTTCGGCCCATTATTTTAAACGATTCTCTTTATTTTCATAATGTTTGATGCATTTAAAATTAAACATTTTCAATCATTCGATTTCATTTTGAAGTATTTTCGAATTAAAATTATACAGAGTAAAGAAAGTTAAATATTTATAATCTGTATTGCGTTAGCACAACTGGTGTAGAAAATTCACTTATTTTGCCTTGCCACAATTGTCTTTCAATCTTCAATTGGTGTAGAAAATTCAATGTTAATGTAATTTTTTTATTAATTATTTATAGTTATAATGATTATTAGGCCGGGGTACCCTGGTTCGTAGGGCGTGGGATTAACATCCTTTGGAATGCGAGTTCGAACCCACCAACCGAATACTTTGTGTGTGTGTATGGTGGATGCTAAATCTGTCGTGGCAGACATCTGCCCTAGGGTATTTAGGGGTCATATCCTCAGAAACTGCACCCCTTCTTCCATTGTCTAGCGGAAGGCGGGAACAGCAAAAATTGTAGTTATTTAATAAAAAGTAGTTAAAATAAAATATTTCCTACTTACCTAAGTAGGAATAGATTTTAAAAAATTGTTTTTTATATTATTTAATTTTTTTTAAATTAATATATGTTTCAATGTTAAGATTTCGAATTTTTAAGTAAAGGATTTATTAGTATTTTATCGATTAATCACATTGATTATATAATCTCATGTACTTCGATTAAGAATAGGGGTAAAGACTTAAAAAATTGTAAAATAGTGGTAAAAATAGTTTGTAAAAACTTTAAAACTTTATAAAATCCAGAAAATTAAGTAAAATAAAATATAGTGTTCAGATTTAGCATCGATAAGTTAAGAATTCTTTTAGATAAGAAAAATAAATACATATATTAATTTTAAAAAAAAGGTCGATAGGTTGCATTTCGTACATAAGTGAAAGAAAATATACTCAAACAACAAAAATAATATTAGCAGACCATTTATGAAAGCCACATGAGCTCCACGACACCTTGCCACAAACCCAGCAACGGCAGCTCTCGGAGCATCACTCGCAACCGATTGGACGATCGACCCGGCATCCCAGAGACCCTCGCAGCGGATGAGGTGTCTGTTTCGGGCACCCGTCTCTTTGCCCTTGGCACTTGCAGCGATTCAGTTTCCCCAAATCTCTGAGCAAGCCCAATGAGGTCTTCTACGGTTAAAATCCCTTTTCCAGTCTTCACACTATTCTGAAGTCTGAATTTACGCAGTGATTCAGGCTCTGATTCCCGGTTCATGTAAAACAGTTCCACCGATCAAATTTTATCTTTCCCACATAGCATACAAAGGAGAACTAGTTCTGCATCAATAATTTATAATAACCTTTCTCATTTGCATATATTGTCGTACCAGAACCATCTGTTTGCTGTTTTATAAATTTTCTTCTTATCTTAAAAATAATCCCGTGACTAATCAATGCTAAACCCTCAAACCACTTTTTATTTTGATGATCTATTCGAATTTTATGAATTTTTAAAGTTTTTACGAACTTTCTGCCCACCATTTACGTATAAATAATAAGATTTTGGATCCCAATGTTTTTACTAAAACATGCCGCAATTATTTATCAAACGAATATGACGGTGCAGATCAATCATTTTCTGGATTATTTGGTATCTACAACTCAGTTCTCAGGAATAGCTGAGAGATTTTTTAGCATGTTTTATTGTAGTCTTTATATAAAGAACACCATCCATCTAAATATAATTACAATTCATTTCTGCTACGGTTGGAAAGATAATTCTCTTTTCATCTAATAAGACCTTTAAAGCTAAAAAGATAATAGATAAAAGGAGTCCAACATTGTCCCATGAATGACTGTAGATAGTTTGTCAGCTTCGACGGGAGCATCTGCATTTGTCTTACAGACAAATGCAGAGGGCTTTGTAAATGTCTGTGACTGGCATCAATAAGCATCGACCTATATATAATTTCAAAATCCGCGCTAAACGCGCATTTATGTTATGAGCTTTCTGCCTATGGAAAAAATATCTTGTTGAATAGTTGCACCATTTAATAAGATGGAATTTAGAGGGGGGGAGTAGTTGTTTTCCCGCTTAATGGAGTGAATGCCTTTTCTGTTCTGTATAGGATAACATGAGGAATGTAATCATTTATCTTAGCCATAGCTTGCTTTTTAATCTCTTCTAAATGACCTAAAAGTTCATATTCACTCATAAATTTACTGCACAAAGTTACCATAGCATTAATTTTGTTTAATTTTTTTCCAAATACTGCTCAGCTGTTTGATTGCATTCTGTTTGGAAAGTCCTAACAATGACTAAGTCATTTTCGTTTTGGGGTCATTGAGCTATAAATATTCCCGTCCGATCTCTTTATAGATTTTAACAAAAAATTCCTCATAGTAAATTTATTCATTCCTTTTAGTCATTTCTTTATAATAATATGGAAGAGATTCTGTTCAAACATTTCTTACTGCTACATCTATTGACTCACTTATAAACAATAATTATCTTGTTTTTGAAACTGAGAAGGAATATCTGTAACTAAATAACCAAATTTTATATATCATAAATATATTTTTTCATCTTGCAAATAATGTTGATATACTTTTAAAATTTCAAAAATTTCACTTCTCATTAATATATTTATTTGATCTGACCGATCTGCAGATAATTAAATATACGCTTTGATATCTGCTTAAATTAACAATTCATACAGAATAATGTGCAGAAACATGTTTGAATAACTTTTTGTAGGGGCATTATACTATGAGCATTTTCTTTTTATATCATTAAAAGCCCTATTATTTATGCAGCTTTCTTTATGAGGCATATTTTCCAGTTCAAAAAAACTGAGAAAGAAAATGTATTCAACTTCTACTTCAATGTATTTTCTACTTGGTTTCTATTTTCATCTCATTTTGCGCAAAACAACTTTAATGCCAAACCTTTAAACGACGAGAAACGAGCATTGATGTAAGGAAATTCGTGTTGTGGCTGTTTAAAAAGGAAAATCGTATTGGGAAATAGCTAGAGTTGTTGATCGAAGCATCCAGAAAATCATTAGAACATTTAAAGAAATGGATTGATTAAAAATAAAAGTGTAAGAGGAAGGAGATATATTCTGTGTAAAAAGAAATTAATTGAAATATATCAATAATTATCTTAAAGCTAGTGGTGTCAAAATCGCTATTCAAATCATTGGTAGAAATGTAAGTGCTGAAACTTTGCAAAATCTAATTAGACAAATTTGATTTTAAAAAAGTCGAGTGGCTAAATAGAAATAAAGCAAGAAAAATAAAAAAAAATCCTTTGAAGTTCAAAAAAGCTCACCAGTTTAAATTTTGGAAGAATGTTTAGGATGTTCACGTGATATTTCATTTCTTATCCTTCAAATTAATAAATATGTCTGCCTTGAAGTTTTTATCTAAGAATTTGGTTTTCGCATTGAAAACTGTTTCACTTTTGGATTGAACAGATTAGAGTTTTTTCAGAAAAAATTCTTGTTAGGATTTTACAAATTGCTATACTAAATAAAATAAATTTTTTTGGTTAATGATTTTGAAAAAAAAATATCACTGACTGAAATGCATTTTGAAAAGAAAGATACTCTCTATTGATATTCCTATACTAAATAAAATAAATTTGTTTGGTAAATGATTTTGAGAAAAATATCACTAACCGAGCATTTTGAAAAAAAAAAATACTTTCTACTGATATTCAAAGAATTTAACTTCAGTTCCTTTAACGTTTAATTTATTAATGTTAAGCATTTAATTCACAGATTTGGTTTAATTCTTTAAAGAATATATTATAATAATTTTGAATATATTAGAATATATTAGAATAGTTTTGTGTTATATTACTTAATACTTGTTGATAAAAATTCTGCGTTCATATTGAGAATGTAAAGTTTGTTATATAATAAAATATAGGTTAAATAAAACGTTTGAATAGTATTCTGTTTTACATACTTGTTTTTCATTTCATCTTTAAGCTCTTAAAATATTAAAACATTCATTCGCCCATAATGAGCTGCTAACTTCTTCTTGTGTACAGCCGACCACCCCGCCACCACTGAACGTCAAACTGATATTCTCTTCGAGATGATTGGCCCCAAAGTGATAAAATACTGCCCACCTGTTCCTCTACAAACTTTCAATCAGTAATAAGCAGCAAATTATATTTATTATTTTTTAAAAAAATTGTGGCAAAATAACTAAGGAAAGGGAGACAAGATTATAAGATTTTAAAATTTAACTCTAAAATAGGAAAATATGTTTATATGTATATGTATGTTACATACGAAACTTATTTTTGATCAAAATCAGTATTTTCTCTTTAAATAATTAATATTCGAAACATTATTTTTTTTAAAAAAATTATTTTTAAATTTATGTACACTAACTGATATACCCTTCGTTTATCAGGACAGCAGTATTTTCATTAAATCCATCCTTCGTTGGTGAATGATATTGTAATTAATTTCTCTTGAAGGTAACTTCCTTCATTGAAATGAACCCGTTTTAATAATGTTCAATAGTATGGTTTCATTGCAAAAATTTGATAAGTTTTGTGGATGACTTAACCTACACGTACCGAACAATCAAGAATTTTTCATTTTAGACCCTGGCTTCATGCTCTAATCAATGATAACGAATTTTATAGGAAGTGAGCAGAAGGTATTTTGCTGAACGTCCATTTCATATACTACGAAATAAAAGTGAAAAGACTTTTTTCATCATAATTTTAACAGTGTTTAAAACATGTCTGAAAAATGACTAAAAAATATTTAATTCCATTCCAGCAATGAAAATCATTGTTGCAAATTTATGTTAAAATTTTTTTTAAAACATTGTCTGAAATAAGACAAATTAGAAAATGTGAATGGATCTAAAGTGTTCCAGGGGGTTAAGATCATTTGAACTCAAGACTCTTAACAGTCTGTATGACAGTTAGATGGGAGAAAATAGTTTAATAATAGTTGAAATAGTTTTTAAAATAGTTTACATCACAAGAGGATTGTATTGTATAATAAATAGTGGCCTTCAACTGAAATATAAAGCGCAGAGAGTAAAAAAAGCAGAAAAAGGAATAGAGAGAAGAGCGAATTTTACATGATGGAATTGACCGATAAACATGGGGCCATGTTGGCTTGGTAAATCAGCAAGTTATTGGTGTCTAATAACAGATGAGTCATTGGGGTTTCCGTAATGTTCTTGCATGATTTTTGCTCGAAGGTTGTAATTTCTTTAATTGTTTCATTTTTCCAATTTAATAATAAAAAAAAACTTCTTGTTTACATCGAATTCATTGATGCTCGAGAGGTGGTGGTCTTTCTGAAAATCGTTATTACGTACAAAACACGGCATTTCTAATTTTCTTTAAGGTGCGTACAAATGATATTGATGTCGCTGAAAATAGAATATTTGGAATTTTAAGATGAATTGAAAGTCACATTTTTGAAATAATATCTATACATGTTTTTATGGAATAATGCCCGAATTTACCATTTCATATTTAGATAACTAATTTGAATTTTAAAATAATTGTTATTATATCAGCTCTTCTTTGCTCTGATAATTCTATAAAATTAGTTCCGATACATCAATAATTTTGGCGTTTGCATAGATAGTGGTCAGTCTGCGGATAAAAAATGTCGTCCTAGACATTTTCGCATTACGAATTTCTGCTTCATGACCAGTTCTTTCGACAATTTTCAGGTAACAACTTTCAATTCGACTGATCCGCCCGAGGGGCGCCTTGAAATGAGGAATGCTTCCGACATGGTGGTTGGATCTCGCCACTCTGGAGCGTTCACTAATAGATGGGGGTTAGGATCCTCCCATCAATGACGGGATGTACTGCGGGAAGGGTTGTACCGTGGCCGGTGATAGCCATTAGGACTCAACCACAGTTACCGCCAGTGTCGCTGTTGTGGCGGTCCGGTCATTCAACCCAAGTGGTTTGAATCCGTGTGCCTTTCCGATGGGTCGGAGAGTCAAGGAATGACTTCCCTTCTACTGAAGAGTTAAAGCCTGGAAAAGATCCCTTTGATTCTTCTAAATACAAATATTGCCTTACTTCCAGGCATTAGCAAAATTTTTGAGCATTTATGTAAACAAACTCTGCATGGAACAGTCTAGTTATAGGAAACATTTCTCCACCACCTATAATTTAATATAAGTAACTGAATTTATTGAAGAATCATTTCTCAATAAGTAAAAAACTATAGCTATGTTTCTTTATATACAAAGAACTTTCGAAAGAGTTTTATAAGAATATCTATAAGATAATTAACTGAAAAACACGCAATCGCATCAGGCAAATTTGAATTTCCTCTATAAAAACCGTATAATTTAAAAATAAAATAAAATAATAAGTTCTCTCTTTCCTGAATATTCATGCTGGTACTACCCAAGGGTAAAAATTTATTCCTTTACTTGCCTCGATATTCATTAATGACCGTCTTAGATTTTCTGTTGTATCGTGGGTGTCATTACAATCCTTGTACTTGTAGAGATATTACAAAAATCGAAAGAAAAAAGCCGGAGAGAAGTAGTTGGATTAGACACAAAAGACGTAAAGGATTTAAAGAATATTCAACATCACATGTTTGACCTAAGGTTAGGGATCTAGAGGATTTGAATGTTTATAACAGATAACTTCTCTAATACATATGGTTGTAATGCCCTTAGGAGATTTATACAAAGTTGTATATACAAAATAGCATACAAATAAAAGAAAAATCCAATAAAAGAAATAGAAAAAATGCGATAAAAAATGAAACCCCTTCATTCGTCCAAAAATTCAATACGTCGTAGATATTTTGTAAATACCTTCCTCCAATACGTGAAAAGGTTTTCTTTCGTACTGCATTTTTCACTGTGAGATACATTTTTATTTTCAAATTTCCATGTTGTATTTCCAATTTGTATCCATATTTGATTTGCTTTGATCCATTATGGGATATTAAATTTTTTTTATTTATATATTGCTTCAGTTTTGCGTATCACTTTCTTCCTTCTCCCCATTGGTCTATTGGAGCATCTTTATCTTTTCACTTAATTGCTCATTACTTTATTAATGATTTATGATATGCGCAAAATACTACTTACTTTTTTGAAAGACTCAGGCATGGAACCCTCCATTGAGAAGCACGATTCGTCACAGATTAAGCGTTAATCACACCCTTAGCACAAGTGACTCGCACTTGTGGTGTCTCGGGAAATAAAACCTTGTAAAAAAGATAGTATAAAAAGTACTTGATGTTTTATAAATTAAATTATTCATGATGCATTGAAAATTCAGAAAAAAAAGATACATCTAGCTATCAACAACAATTCTTAAAATGGATTTTTTAGGTCTGTATATTCAGATCAACATCACATATTAATGAAAAATGAAATTCCTCGTCTATTAATAATGTCTGATTGGTAAATATCGATTTAAATAGATGTCATGTTTAAGTATTCGCATCGCATTAATTTTGCAAACAATAATTTGACAACTACTACAACACTGATTAAAATTTAATAAAATGTGCGTTGAATTATGAATTATATTTTTGACTTCCTGTATACATATATAAATTCTTCATTTCAGTTGAAAATAATTTTCTTTATTTTGAGTTTATTCGTTTCTTTTAAATGTTTTATTGTATTTTTTATTTGATACAATTATATTTTCAATTTCTTTCAACAAATGGTACCATGGTCAAATTTTTTTAAAGATTATTTTAATCTTTTTTCATAGATTTTTTAAATATAATTATCCGCCTTATTTAATGAAACGTTGTGAACTAGAAATATATGTTCAATAGCAATAATTAGCTACTTATCTTTAGACATCCTCTATACGTAGCTTGCCAAACTTGCGTTATGTCCAATAAGAAGCGGAAATAAAAGTGGTAATGCTTTCTTTTTTCAAGCAAGCAACATAAAAATTCAATGATTATTGCATTGGTATGGCCTACTTAAAGTATTATAGATTAAAATACAAGTTTTTCTCGTTATTGATTTTAATTAAGATTACCTCAAGGGATATGAAAACGCCAAAGATCCCAAAATTATATTCATACCTAAAGATGTAGTCTTATCGCTTAATGCCATTAAATGATATTTTATTTAGTGATATAATTCAGCAGCTGATGCTAAGGTTCCGTAATTCTCAATCAGGCGTGAAATGTTGTGCCGGGATAATCTGTTACGTTTGTTGATCTTTAATCAAAGGATCTTTTTCTGTTATTATTGGAAAGATAATGTTAGAAGGATCTGAGACCAAAAAAGTTTCCACTTCTTGTTGTCCTGTTTCTTACAAATTTGTCTGAGGAAGGAAATTCTTAAATAATCTTTTTAAGAAGATATTTACAGTAGTCATTTTTTGAAATTAATTCTGTACTATTGTGACTATCATTGTTTGTTTTTGTTAATCTACACTCATGTTCATAAATTAAGGATAATTCTATTTCAGGAAAAGAACGATTTAGAAGCAAAACAATTGTGACTTATCTGTAAAGCCTATTTATTTTTAAAAAAAAAGGAAAAAGAGAAAAAATGCAATGTTTTTGATATAATTAAAGAAAATTCCGATTTTTTTCTTCCCTGGAGCAAATTACAAAAAAAAAATACTATTTAAAAAACCAGTATTATAAGGTTAGTATGAGGGTTAATAAATCGTATATCTCCCAGACGATGCAATACAGTCCGTACATCACCAAAGCATTTGGAGTATCAAATTATACCCCTCAATCAACCTTTGCTCTCCAGTTCCAGGAGACATGTAGGAAATGGTTGACGGGCTGCAACTCATCGGCCAAGTATGCCCCACACATACTCTACTGGATTCAAGTCCGATGAAAATGCTATTTAGTCTATACGGGTGATATTCTCCGATCGGAGGTATTCGTTTACAATATTTACACAATGAGGATTGGCGTTGTCATCCATAACCACGAATTCTGTGCTCATGGCACCCCGAAACAAACATGTTGTTTCAAAATGACGCCCCGATAGATTTGACCTGTCATGTTTCCAATTTGAACATCAAGGTCAGTTCTGGAACCCTTAATAATTCCTGCCGATCAAGGAATCCTGCACCACCGTAACGATGTCGTTTAATGATGTTCTCTTTGGGATAAAACATAGCTTGTCCTCTCCATATGAAAGTTCGGCTAGAATTAGATTGCAAGCTGAGCTTGGATTCGTCGGAAAATATCACACAAGCTCACTGTTGCAGTGTACACAATAAATATTCTCAACTCTTGGCTAACCACACGCGACAGTCAGTTGCAGTTAGTGCAATACATCTGAAAGAACTACAAACATATAGACCAATTTGCCCTGCCTCCATTCGGTCTGTCTTGAAACTGTCGTACCAGTGGCTAAAGAGGGCTGACGAGACAAGTCTGATGTAGTTCTCCGTCTGTTTCTTTTGGTAGAACGTCG